>JAQIWP010001851.1:0-13015 GCA_034695525.1 Euzetes globulus
GGTCAATTTCACTTATACCGGCATGCCGCACTATGTGAGGTAATACGGTAAGTAATTTAAAAGAAATATTAATTCATTGTTTATATCAAGCTCAATTTTGAAACTTTCAAGTGTGTTAAATAAAAACTGAATTCAAACTATTATAATATATTTCTTATGATAACAAATAAAATAATATTTAAATGTAATTAAAATTATTTTGTTTTCTTAATAAATCATTTAATTTCTATTTGCTTTGGGTTTTTTGATGGCAATAAACTTTCGACTGAATGTTGATCAACAAGAAAGCCCCGAGGCTGGGATTATGTCTGTCCCATAACGACCCTCCCGGCCAAAAGAACAAATTTCCAGTAAATTTCTTACAACAAATGCAAAACAACAACAAAAAAAGTAATACCAGTCAATGATAGACAAGATGATCTGAAATAATACAAATGTACAATGGATATACATACCTATGACCAATTTCAACTATTTTCCAGATATTCCCCTCAAATTCTTTTCTTGATTGAATTTCCAGCTTGGTGGTCGAAAAGAAAGAATCTTTTAATTTGTTAGAAACTTTCTCGGGAAACTTACTAGTAATGGTTTTTTATCGCTTGTATTCTAATAGTAAAATAATATTTTAATATCTGTCTCAATGGCCCATGTTCATTTATTTATGTTTACAAAAAAATTACCATTTTGGAATTAGGCCCTAATTAAATGAGGACAATTGTACATAAATGATGTAAATATTCTAAATGGGAATGATTCAATTAATTTGTCAATTTTATAGTCATTCTAAATTTAAAAAGAAACAATTATTCATAAAATTAAATTCAGATTAAAAAAGTGTTAGGCTGTTTATTTAATAACTAATGACCCTACTTGCTGAAAAGTGAATTTATTGATTGACTAAACATTATAAACAAGTTCAATATTAATTTTGATTTATTCTCAATAATTAGCTAATTGTCTGGTAATTGAGATCAACAAGTTAAATTAAAACAACATTTGGTTATAAGCAAGACTTGTAGCAAAAGTCCCACGAATTGAGTTTATTGATGAAATCAATTTTTATCAAACTGTTAGTTCTTCGTAAACCAAATGTGTCTTTGAATTTTTCCAAATCATTTAATATCTTAAAGTTATTGAATTGATTCTTGCTGATTTTTACTTTAATTCAGAAAAGGTACAAAAAATAAATGTCAAATTCAAATGAAGTGATAATTAGTTTAAAAAAAGTTATCTTCTATCAACAAGCCAATTTATTTACAACTAGTTCATCAGTTAATGGAAAAAAGAAATTTTGAATTAAATATTTTTCTGGCAAGTTTTTTCACCAGGTAAAATCACTAACTCATAACAGAGGACTATCAAGATATATTTAATTTATAATTTTGCAAGAGTTCAAAGACATTAAAAATTTAGCTGACATTTGACATAAATATTGATTTGAAAAGAAGTCAATAAACAAAAAGTAATATCTCTTATCAGGAAATTATTTTGTGATCAGATCTCTGGGCATTTTCAAAGTGAAAGGACAATTAAAATAGGGATTATAGTCGAGAGGGTAAGTGCAGCGCATAACATCGATGTCATTTTTACTGGACTCGATGCACTCCCACATTGACTCGGTACATTTCTTCTTGAGCTCATCGCCTTCGAAACAGCATTTGCAAGACTTGTTCAGCATTTCAGCGATTTTGTTCTTGAAACAAACCCCCTTATTCTTGCGGTTCCTTTTCTTGCAGGGCTCCAACACCAGTTCACAGTCATTGATGAACAAGGCCGAACAGGCTATATTTGGCAGTGTATTTCTCGGGCTACCCTGATTATTTGCCCGCTCTAATCCATATCCAACTTCAGTAACGTTATCTTCAGTCCAGTCTTCAAAGGAAATACTTTTCTCGACAAATGTAAAGAGAGTCAGAAGAGACAGAAATAGTGATATTTTAATAAACATTTTGTTTCACTGATTCTGAAAATTAAACAAAAAATAAATAATTGTTTTTAAATCAAAAGCTGATTCACAATACCTTTGAATTTGTCTATAAGACGGTCCAAATGTTTGTGTGAATACAATTCAAAAACTGTACTTTTCCAATATAAATATCACTTATCAAGATAAATCTGCTGGAAACCCCAGATCAATATAATCTGATAAAACACTTGCAATGATTTACTCAAAATGAAAATTAGTGTTTAAAACAGGAGTTTTAAACCATAGGTTAGTGAAATTAATGTTAACATGCAATAATAAAACTATTAAAAAGTCAATCAACTTGTCTAATTCATTTTGAAAGCCACATGTATTGGGGTTCTGATTCATTTTCAGATCAAACATTTAGAATTGATCATTTTAATTCAATCGTCAAAATTGAATCAACAAGATGTAAATATGTTGTCTATTTTTGGTCAAGCAGACTCCTTTTTCTTATTGAACCAAAAGCACTAATACAAACTTACCCTGTGTACACTAAAATGTTTCTTCAAAGAGTTACAAAATGACAATAATGAAGCAGAAATCAAATCATTTGAATTTCTAATCAAAATTGAGTCTATCTGATGATCAATGATGTAATAAACTGTTCAATGAAAGCTAATATTAAACAGATTAAGCTAGTTTCTTCTGAAAAAATAATAATTAATTTGAACATAAGAATTGATTTTTAGTTAATTTTTTTCTCAGAATTGCATAAAATATACGTTAATATAAATAACAGTTATATAACAGTTGCAAACATTGACATAATTTCCCAAATTTCACTTCAATTAATTTTTATAATAACTCAATAAAATGCTTTATCTTTTATCTAAGGGACAACAGATATACTGAAGATTATTCTTATAGATTAGCTATTTATCCATATAAAGGTGATTGTTCTGTCCTAATGATCTGATCTTGAGCCACAATTCTGAACAGAGTGAAAATTGATCACCAGGTGATCCTGCTACATTATTGACAATTTCAAAATAAACTTTAATACAGTTTATCATCGGTTTAAAAAATGCCTTGGCAAGAGGTACCAGTTTTGTCTTGTCATTACGTAACGGACGACAGGGTAACAGACAGCTTATTGTAAACAGGGTAGTTTATTGTAAAAAGGCCATGTCATTGTTAATAGTTCCCAGTAATTAGAAGTAAACACAAAGTTCCATTACTCGTATATCCATTACATTCCAAGAAATACAAGCAAGTTTATGATGAAATGATTAATAATGAAATGTTTTATCAGATGCTTATCATAAGAGTTGATATAATTCTAAGTTAAGCCTCCCTTTGAAATACATTCAATGTTTGATCTTTCAAAAGATACTAAGATACTAGGATATTAGAGCTGATCAGTATTTCCAACATAGATTTCTGACACAATCAGTTAAATATCTCTAATTTTGGATAAAGTGATTTATAGCTTATCTGATAATATGTTATTAAGGTCCTTAACAGAACATCTATCTATTTAAAAAATTATGAATGATGAGAACAAGTCCTAATTTTACAAGACGGCTCTTAATTTCAGGCCGACATTATTTTTATTCTAATGATTTCTTCATTTGTGCATGCCTTTATGTAAATTTTTAAAGAATTTAATAAAAAAAATCATCAAGATAGCATATAAAGGAAAACAAAATCAATATTAATTAAACTGGGAATCAGCGGCTGTCCCTGGTTATCTTCCTTTAATGCCCATTAATTATTAATTGTTTATTAATTAACTAAATGTTTGATAAACGAAATCGAAATATAGAAAAATAAATCATTTGTCAAAATAACATTTTTAAATGAAAAATTGAATAAAAACTATTATTTAACCAAAGAATATAATCTGGGTCAGGTTCATCTGATTTATGATCGAACAGTATCGAATTTATTATGCAAAGGATGAATTGAAAAATTCAAAAAAAAAGATAATGAATAAATTTAGATAAACAGAAATTCATTTTTAACGATTTTCAATTATTCACAATATATAAAGTTGCATAGTTTAGCATGGCTCATTAATCTTTATAATTGATAGTGGCTTTAATTGTAATCATGAAATTGCAAAACAAATATTAGTAATTTTTTTGAACAATTCGGAAAATCTGAGTGACCCATTTACCAAGACCAAATACCTCGATTATTATCAAATAAAGAATTTCATTCATTCGTTTTAACATAAAATATGAAAAAATAGAAACTTTTAAAACTGTTTATTGAAATGAATTTGAATTAAATTAAAATAAATATATCTAAACATTTGGATCAGAATCAGTCATTTGTCTCAATTGGTCGACTCTATTAAACAGTCTGTCGGCGATTTCAGTGTAATATTCATTGACTTTACGCAAACTTCTCTGAAGGATATCGGCGCTGAAGATATCCCCGAAATCCTGGCACTGTTTCTCACAATCAGAACAAATCAATTCAATGGCTCTTTGAGAACAAGAAATCTGATTCAGAAACTGACAAAACTTTTTCTGGTGAAATAACATCTCTTCTAAAACATCCTTAGTCTGATAAGAGGGACACTCTGTCTGTCCATCTGATTGACTCTCGAACTCAGACCAGATCTGATCCAAAGCTGAGACATAATCCAAGAACTGTTGGCTGTCTTTTAGGGCCAAAAAGCTATTCGTTCGGTCGATGACAATGAAATACATCTGAACTTTGAATTGTGTCAACTCGTGGACCACATCAGCCGTAAAGGGGATGTGCTGTACGCTAAACAGGGGCCGATTGTTAGCATCTGAACAACTGTCCAGAAGATAAACCATAGCAACAGTTAGTCCTAACATCTGTTTGATTTGCTCCTCATCTGCAATGGCAACGAAAGCCTCTTCCAATATATCTTGCTCAATCTGGTCTTCATCTCCAACTACCGACTGATTGATGAGTTCTCCGTTTCCGGAATCGGTCGACATTTTTAGTCAATTTAAAGAATTTATTTGTATTTTAACCGAAATTAAAGTCAAATTTGAATTCAGAGTCAGTGCTATTGTCAGTGCATTCATTATTTAAATATATTTTTGATTCAATGCAACGGAAATAGTCAAATAACCAAGCAGGTTTTAGTAGGAGGTATATACCAAAGCTGCTTGTTCCGAAAAGTCCTATTTACCCATTTTGATTGAACTAAGATAATTTTTGTTCTAAAATACGGCGCACTATTCTATCAGGTTCTAGAATTTTTTAGCAACCTACCACTGGCTATCTTGACCCTGATCTAACTTGCCCAATTCGGTCTTATTCAGTGGTCACCAAGTTAAAATACACTAGAGTGGGGCAAAATGAACCATCGACTACCGAGGGGGGGGGTGAGCCAAATTTCCCGTCTAGAAGGCTGAGTACATTATCCCCTTGGTGACCCCTTGTCTTATTATATAAGTAAAAAGGGAATAACAAGGAAGATGAGCCAAAGGATATCAGTCTAAAATAAGTTGCAAGGACTCCTGATCTCCTTATAGTCAAAGAACTTGATAATTCCAAAATCGACTTTAGTAAATAATTCAAAATGTTCTAGTCTAAACAAAAGTCCGTTAAAAGTAATTAATAATATTTCAATTTCAACTAATCTGCAAAAAGTTGCCTAGTTAAATAATAAAATGCCATGTAAAGATTACTTTTTGAATTAGAATACAAGAAAACATGTTTTTATTTAAATTTCGGTGTTTGAGCTAGATCAAACTTCCTTTTAGACAACTTAATAAATATTTCAATTGACTCAACAAATTAATTAAATGAAATGAAACCGAAAGCAATCAAAATTGAGATGACCTCACATCTAAAATCTAAATTAATTCGAATAAATATGAATTAAAAGAGTAATTTCCTCTAAAATTTTTCAGATCTTAAGAGGAAAAACTGTCGATTAAAGTCTTATTAAAGTAAAAAAAACTTTTATACATATAAATAGCAGATTTAGTGGAAAAAAATTCCCATTATAATTAACAGAATTCTCTCTCGCTAGGTGATCAAGGACATGTATGTCTAAACAACAGTCTACAAACTAAAAAGGAACTCATCCTGATAATAATCTTTTGTTGTTTTTAACTCTTAGTTTTAACCCTTCTTAATTATCGATGGAGACCAGTGTTAGTTCTACTACTAGAGAGGTGGACGAAGGTAACTCAACGTATTCTTGATCAAAAATTAAAAAAAAAACCTTCAAACTTATTATAGCGACTGAAATATCATCTTCATTAAAATTGAAACTTGTCAAAAATGGACAAAAGTATTATGTAGCCGCTCATAGGAACATGGAAAACCCTGGTAACGATACAGGGCCAGATTCGGCCAAAAGCCACCCAGAATTAACACCCTTGGCAGCATTTGTTCCGAATCCCTGGTAAGTAGTCCTCAATTTTGCTAACAATTGATTAGAACAAGGGAAAATGAGACAAAAACAATCATGTCTCGTACACATTGATTGAGCCAGCGTAAATTCTATACAAGCTAGACAAGAAAATAGAGAAATCTTATTTTTAAATTCAACAGGCTATTATCGCAACAGATATCGAGTTCATTTCAGCAATCGTTGACTTATAGTCCATTGCCATTATGGCCAGCTAATTACACCAGATCAGGATTGGTGAGTGCGCCATTAGTTAATGGCCAACTGGTTCCATTTACGCAAGCGGTATTGGGAAATGTTCAGGGCAAAGACGTCAATAATCAGAGGGATATTAATGTCACGAATTTAACAAAAACTAATGGAAATAGTTTCCCATTACTTAAAAATGGTTTTCAACAAAAAGCAAACTATTATAACATTAATACAAATGATAATATCAAAAATAATTCAATTAACGGATCGAATGTTTCGAACAGCAGTATCTCATACATAGTGCAATCGGAGCCGACCTCAACTGCTCAGCACAACTCATTCAACGCCTCCCACAACACCACTGAACAGAAAAGATCAGCTAAAGATCCTCTTATAAAACAATTATTGCTAAAGAATTCTGAAACAAACATATCATATTCAGCGCGTGCACCACCACCGTCTATTGGCTCAAATCCAGGCCCGGCAAGTTATTACCTGTGCGTTGGCTGTAAGCTGGCCGGCGCTCGAACCACAGCACAAAACATTGCTAATAGAGATATCAATTGCATTAAACAAACCAATTCTGTCTCAACACAAACCGATCCCATTCGGAAAAGTAATAATCAGAATAATAATAATAATAATCAGAATAACCAGAATAATAACCAGAGACAATATTTTGTCAATGCTCAACAAGTGAGCGCCTGTCAAATGAACAGAGCTCTGAGGGCTTACCTCATATTTGCTAATGAAATGAAGTCCAAATTATTATATAAGGAAAGAGCAACGACTTCATTGACTCCAAGCGAAGAACTAGATTTGGAACAGAGACTCAGACTTATGGTCAGTATATTCTGAGTGTCTATTCTGTGCTTCAATTGTTTACTTCAAACTTTGTTTCAGTGGAACAACATTTCAGTGAACGACAAACGAAATTACTTACAAAAAGCTACTAATGAAAGGTTTGTTTAATGTTTGCTCATTTTATATTCTGAATTCAATAACCTAGCAAAACACTTAATTTAATAAACTGAGTAATTAAAAAAAATAAAAAAGTCTCATTTTGACCAAAAGAAACGATAAATTTGCTATGTTTTCAATTTGAATAGGTATCAAGATGATTATTCAAGTAATCCAACTAGTTCAACAAGACAGCAGTACATTATACCAAGTAGTCCCATCACAAAAGAAGTTCATAAAGGTAAATATACTGGATATTTTTACAGATTATAGAAGTAAAAATATAAAGATGTATCCGGTATAGTTGTATACTGGAGTCGCCATAGTTAGAAATTTCGCCAAAATTTCCCCTGATGCTAAAAAAGTTTCAACTGGAAAACGCTAAAATGCAAATTTTTCTCAAAAATTACCATCGGGCAAAGCTCATCTGCCATTTTCTAACAAATTTTCGCCATTTTATCCTCTATTTTCAGTAATTTTACCGATTAAACTAAATTAAGCATAATTTAACTGAATTTAGGCAGGGATCAGGTACAAAATGCCGCTTACGGGGGTATTCCTGCCATCATCTTGGAAAAGAACACCTTATATCCCTTGAAGTTCGAGATAAAAATCAGTCATTTTATCCTATTCTTATACCCCCTTAGGTCTGGGACATTGGCGACCCTGCTCCTATATAGGAATATTCTAAATGTCTAAAAACTTTTCTTTAATAGTCTTAGTCTTAGAAAATAAATTCGAAGAGCATCATGATCAAGTTAAAGCATATGTCCAGAACTTTATATCCAGGTATTTCATATTGAGTTAAAATCAATACTAGATAATTTGAAATACGCTTGAATAGCAAAAAACAAAAATTGGACCACAATCCAGATGAAACAAAACAGCCAACTCAACAAGATAATAATTATTTGGACCAAGAAACAAAGACCTCGATAGATAATGAAAATGAAATTATCATTGAATATGAATCGCCTTCAAATGGAAGACCACAGACTAACTCAACCACAGATAATAACCACCACTTAGATGAACTGTTGACAGCCAGTAAGACGCATAGCAAAATGAGCCTGTTCAGTAATGTTGAAGAATTGGCCCGACCCTACCAGAGCAGCCCCCATACCCAAAAGACAACGACCATTACTATAGCAACTGTTGGAGTGACCACTACTGAACGGTTAGACCCATTGAAAAAATGATTAAATACATAAAAAGATGACCGTCCCCGGGGGGGACGGGTTATCCATTGGGTCAGACCTCATAAACTTCAATTATAAGGCTTTAATTATATGACTTATTATTGTTTTATTTCAAAATTATTGTCAAAGTATTTAACAAAATATTGAATTAATTTTAATAAATAAAATTCATTTGACTTTCAAATTGTTTATTATTTGAATTGATTGATGAATTTTGTTTACATTTAATTCAATTGATATTAGGTTTGTTTCGTAGCAATTGCACTAAGACTGTACCAAACATTAAAAAATGCAAGGTAAGTCTCAAATTTAGCCTCGAATTAACATGCAGAATAAACTATTTTTTCAATTCATTCAATTTAATTCAGATTTCCGATATAAGATCATGAATAGCAATCAATTAATTGAGCAGGATATTATTTTTTGATATGTCTTTCTAAAATTAGCTTTTTAGATGGATATTAGATCTGGATAAGAAATTAATATATTACTTATAAATAATAATTATAATATCTATTTATAAAATGCATATTCAATAGACTACCATGTTTTCAGAAGGTCTATAGAAAAGGCTGAATTGATATTTGAGCCGGATAAGACTTATCTCAGAAAAACCTTTGTTAAAGATTCATTTAATTTTGTTACTTTGTTTTTTCCTTGTTTTTATTGAAAATTTTAGCCTGTTAAGTTCTTAGATTTTGCTCCCTTGAAGTTTAATCAAAAAAATATTACAAAAGTCGATCAGCACATGACCACAGCCTTTGTAATAATGTTACTTAAGAAAACAGTACTAAACTCAATAATCTAGGGGAAAAATCTTAGAATAAAAGTGCAATGAATAGAATGTTTTTGTGATAAGAAAAAAAAATATGAAACCCACGAGAAAAGTGATACAAAATATGAACTTAACATTTCTTAATATAAATTTGAGTTAATGCTAAATAATTTAAAGGTTCTCACAGTTTGTTATTCATGTTGTTTACCATTATTTTTTTGACAAACTTGATTATCTTATTTGAAAAACTACCAAGTTAGCATCTATTCATTGCCTATGTAGAGTCGTAGAAAAAGGGGGATTAAGACGAGTAAAAGAAACCCACGGAGAAGATGAATCAGACTTAGCATGGTAAAACGAAAATTTTTGGAAAAAACGTCGATCTGATGACGAATATTGAAAAATGTCTTATTTCCTTGTTAGGGACTACTTGTCTATTGTTTGCTAATATGAAAACGTCGTGTCTCCGTTACGTCGAGCGTATCTTTGCGTAGATTTTCCCTTAAAATTGCTTGCAATGAGAAAGAAAACTCGACTTTTCTTTAACTCAATTCAAATGATAAGCCCAAAGACAATTTGTGTAATAAATTCAAAGCTAAAATAACAACTGTTTTTTAAACAGCAAAGCCTTTATCAATTTATTCGAGTTAAATATTATATTCAAGTTCGAATTTTGAAGACAAGCGGTAAGTAGTTTTCATTGCAATTTATTTCAATAATAATTGAAAATGATCCGGCAATCAACTTGCAAATAATACTCGGTTTTTGAGGAAACTATTTGTTTTCAAACCTTTGAAATAATGAATTCAAATTTTAATTTGTTATTCAAATTATCATTTTATAGTATTTGCGAGAAAAAAATCAACAGATTTTGGTTCAAATTGATTAATATTTTGTCTTTTAAAATAAATTAATTAAGACTTCAAAATAGCATTGAATTCAGTTTTAATATTAAAAACACTAAAAATTCATTTGAATTTCGAGAAGTTTTTCCTATAAATAAAGGAAATTCACATTTAATTTTAGCAAAACTTTTCCGCAATTATAAATCTGCAGTTTAAAAATCGTATAAACATTTTGATTAGAAAAATAGGTTTCAACTCATAATAAAATCTGAATTTTTAATTATACTTGATATTTAATTCACTTATTTAAGACCGGGTTTCAGAGCGAACTCTGGGATTATTTCATAAAAATACTTTGAAAACTAAAGTCGAAGTTTAAAAGTTTAATTTAAAAGAATCTAGTTTTAAAACTGTATTATTTGATCCTGGTTTACAGCTATAATAAAGTTATCCAAGCTTATACTTTTATTTAACTATTAATTAAAAGTATATGTTGTGTTTCAAGCTAAATTTCGTGAAAACTATCAACTAATAACAATTAATAAAAAATTATAAAACTTACTAACTTATAAAGTGCCGGCTCTAATAATATGTTCCGCAGAGACAACATAAATGGAGTTCGTCTGTAGGTATTGTATTTTCAAATAATAAGTATATTTATTATTTAAATCATTATTTTTCACTAAAAAAGAAGAAAAAGTACTAAAAGTAGAGACAAAGAAAATAAAAAAAATAATAATTAATTTTCTCATATATTAAGTAGTCTGAATTAGCTGTTAAAAATTAAGCCCCTGGCAATTATTTCAATTAATAATAATAATTGAGTTGAATATAAATAATGGTTTAGGTCATTTATCTGTCAGTTTAATTGTGCTTGTGTCTTTTTTGTCGGAGTCAATCTGTGCATAAAAACACTAAATCTTAGTAAAGAGGCCTGCTTAAACTTAACGCCTTGAAATGTACCAGCTCGTCAGTTAGTAGGTGCCAATGTATTCTTTTTAAGACCGGTCTCTTTAAGACTATTGATTTTAAAGAAAAATTTGCTCATTCAAAGAAATGGACAAATTTCATTCAAACCACATTTGCCATCAGTTTTTGAGAAAGTTGCACGATATAATATTAATAATATAATGTCGTTGAAAAATGATTAATGATCGGAGAAGTTTTCATGTTTTCCTGTGAAATATTATTGGATAAACTAATCCAAATAGATTTTAACAACAAAAAAATTGTGTTTAAACGTGTCGACTCTTTTAAACAGCTGGTCAACCAAGCTTAAAAACTGTGTGGGACCCACCTTATTCAATTCTCACTGTGGATGACTACACTTTAAGGAGTTCACAAATACTGAAAAGATTTTCTTAAAGCCTAACGAAATTCAATTTTTTTGTGTAAACCCCTGTAAGTTGTAGTTATAGACAGTGATACTTACAACTGACCAGCATCTTGCTAAATGAAAAACAAATGAATTCACTTCCACTGGTTGTCAATAAAATCGGTACTCATTCGCAACATTAGTTCATTTGAAATACAATTTTGCGAAAGAGTTACGAGTTTTTTGAATTAAACCGAATCTCGACAACAAATCATCGAATTCCACGGTATTTGTTAAAAACTCTAATCTAAACTTTAATTAAATTTTAATGCAACTTGCAAATTTGCTATTAAAAATAATCCCTTGAAACAAGGAAAAGTTTAAATTGGTTAGTTTTCAAGAAATCCAGTTTTAAAGACTAAAATCTTAAATTTATAATATTTCATTATCATGTTGATTTTTTAAAAAGGTACTAATAAAATCTAATTTTAGAGTCGAATGTTGGCTTGAGATTAGTCAAGCCAATTAAATGAAATCAGGTAAGTTATTAATGAATTTAATCAAATATGGATTGACATGATTTAAGTGTTGAATAAGAGACAGAGATTTCAAATGCCATTAATTCTTTCTCTTCACCATTATTTTAGATTCAGTTTAATGTGAAGTTTAGGAATGGCATCTGATTTGAGTCGAATCTCGTGTTGAGCGTTCAGCAGTCTGCCAACATCTGTGGAATGCTGAGCGAAGACATCCTTTCGCGACAAAAGGTTTTCGAGCGAAGGTTGGGATGTGAAGAATGACGAGTGGCTTTGAACTGAGGGTTGAATCTGAGATTCAAGCGGTGCCAACTGAATGTTGAGTCTTGCTGTGCGGCCCAAATCGAGACCAATGAGCATCTCGTGGACTCTGAGGTTTCGCAGGACGTGAATTGTGGTTTTGAAGTGTTGGCCAGAGATCTCGATGTCGACTTCGAGAGAACCCAGGGTGGAAAAAGGACCATCAGCGTGAGTCATTGGAATTGACTTCTTTGTGTCCCATTGGAGTCTGAGTCTTTCGGCCGATTGTTGAGAGATCGCGGTGATTGTCGAGCCTGTGTCAAGAACAGCTCTGAGTTTGTGTCCATTGAGTTTGACATCAAAACCAACACAATCTGTTTGAAGAGAATGGGTTGAATGAGCAGTTGAAGTGGAAGAACCAGTGTTTGATGAATGCGAAGCATTTGGTTGCTGTGGATGAGAGGCACTCGTCTGTTGTGAAGACCTTTGTCTGAGTCGAGGGCAGTCTCTCTTCCAGTGAAAAGGGGTGTCTCGAAACGATTGGCAGACCGGACACGGAGTTCGAGGGGGTTTGGAGAAATCGAGTTGAGCTCTCGGTTTGTTTGCATCCCATTTTGGTTTTTCCCACTTCTT
>JAQIWP010001852.1:0-13014 GCA_034695525.1 Euzetes globulus
CTACTCTATCGAATGGCACTAGTTTCATTTTGAGGTCATTGAGTCGGTAGCTCCATTGGCCACGGCAATTGCTCTTTGAATGAATTCGTTTATTTGTAAAATATATGGATTATTTTTCTTTTCCACAATGAAATTTATAATAAATTAACGATTGGTTTCCTGCTTAAAATCAATTTTAAATTTGTATTTTCCGGCTTAGTTTATTTTCTTGGGGGGGGGGTTGCTGCCTTTTTTAGTTGGGCGGAGACCCTTCTCTAAATTTGACCATGTTTTGCAAAAATTGCTTATATAACACTAATTTAGGTGAAGAGGTTGAGTATCTTGGGCTTAATTGAGAAATTAACGAAATAATTAAACATAAAAATAAAATATGCCTCAACCAAATTGATTTTTATATTTGAAGACAAATCTTTTTATTTGAATTATTTAATTATAAATGTTTCAGTGATTAGTTGTTACGAATCACGAATTTACCGATAATTGAGAATAATTATCCTGAATAAGTTGAATTGATAATCGATAATTATTGATCAACAAAATATCATAGGTTCAAGTAAATGGTGACAAAAAATTCATTTTAATTTGTCAATTAGACTGTTCTGTAATATTCTGTAATATTTGAAATTGATTAGTGACTAACCACTAGCCATTATTAGTAAGCTCTAAATTTTTAGCTCTTCCCTCAGGGCTACAAAATTACTAAGCTAACAATTTATTAAATCAATTCTCTAATAACTTTTTGATGCTGATAAATCCAGATCAATTTAAATCTATTAGGATTTGAGACCCAAAACAAAAGATCTTGTTATTCAAGTTTTGGTAATTGTGAGAGCACATTTTATAAATTGATCAAAAAGCTTACTTTTTAATTTGACAATTTGTACAAATCACTGACTCCTAAAGACGGATATAAGTCAATATCCGAAACGTGTTGAGAACCACATCACAAGTCAGTGATTTGTACAAATTGTGAAACTAAAAAAGTAAGCTTTTGATCAATTTATAAAAGATCTTGTGTTTGAATCGTTTGATTCTCATATACTGTAAGGAAAAGGGTTTTCAATTTAATCAATAAAAAGTAAAAATGTATTCGTTATCTAAAATTAAGAACTCGTTTCTCGAAAACCAGTTTTCAATAGTTTTGTTGTTCTGTTTATATTAGAAATAAGTTTTGGTAACTCTTTCGATGAAATTTTCTTAAAATCGATTTTATACAGTCCTGTAATTCTGACCTAATCTCTAAAACAAATGTCTTCGACTTCTGGCAAATTTGATTTGAATGGTTGGCCGATTTGGTTCGAAAGATTTGGAACCGGAAACGAAGTTGTGCTACTCATACCCGGAGCTATGGGCGAGTCTTTTACTTATGGCTACTTATGGCTCAGTCGCAGATTTTTCTGAATTCAAATAAAAATCTATTCTTAGGAACCGGAAGAAGTGATTTCAAGGAACAACTGGAAGGTCAGCACGCGTTCAATCTAAGAAGGTATACCTTCGTGGGTATTGAACTTCCCGGTTGGGGCCGATCTCGGCCACCAAAGAGGCCCTACGGTATAGATGTTTATCACAACGACGCCGACTGTGCCATTAAATTAATGGACGTATGTCTTCACTAAATAACACTTTGAAAACATGAATACAATTGGAATATTGACAGAACTTGGGTTATAAGAGTTATTCCATAATCGGTTGGTCTGACGGCGCAAAAGTTGCGCTATTGATGTCTTATTTGAACCCAATCCGAGTGAAATGTGTCGTTTCCATCGGCATATTTGTTTGGGCCACCAAACAGACCATCGCACCCATGCTTTTCACCAGAGATACAAAAAGGTGGCCAAAAGAGCAGTTCGATACCTACCTAAACATTTATGGAGATGAGGACACACTTCAACTTCTTTGGGACCAACACATTAACTTTTGTAAAGATGTCATGAATAATTGCGGTGATGGACAGTACCTGGTCACACCAGAACAGCTAGGTTATTTACAAAATGAACAAAACACAATATAATAAGATTTTAAATGACAGCACAAATTCGGACCCCTGTCCTCCTTATTCACGGCGATAAGGTTTGAGTATTGCTGTTGACTCGATTTATTGATTAGATTCCTTAACATAGGATCCATTAATTCAACTGGAACATCCGATCTACTGCAAAACAAACATACCCGGCTCTGTTCTTCACAGGTTTCCAGAAGGTTCTCATAACTGCCATCAAGTATTTGCAGCCGAGTTCAAGAAATTGGTCGAAAATTTCTTCGACAATTGCGAGGACTGCTTTTAATTGTCATACATTAAATGTGATTGATAAGTTTGTAAATTGATTGAAAAATTGTAAATAAAACAATCTAGGTTAAGCCTAATCTGAAGTTTGATCAGTAGTTTTTAATAACCAATGAAATAAACATTATTTTTCAAAATAAGTATATTATATACTAATGAATGAATAATTGAAATAAATATCAATGGGAATTAGTTCAAACTTTATTATTTATCCATCACAACCAATTAATTTCAGATCAAACCCGAATCTTTAATGAGCAAAATTGATATATGAGAACGAGATGGTCAAGGGATAGCATAAATACTCATTAATTTTTAATCTTGGCAAGACACCTTATTTTGGCAAATATTTTGGGGTTTTCCAATTTTTAAGGAATTTTTTTCTGAGCTAGACCAGATTTTGCATAAAAATTTACTAAATTTCCTTCCCTATACCAACTAATATGAGGAAAAATTTACCCTCTCCACTGAGGTTTTGGTACCTTGGCCATCTATCATTTGAAATAATCGAGATAGTGTTTGGGAACAAAAGATAAATGACAGCAATAAAAGACTGGAAAGGCTCTAATTTAAAGTATTGGCACGTATTTAAAGAATATTTTAATATTAATTTGTATAAGAAATTGCTAGATATTCTAGCAATATTATAGTTTTAAATAAAATAAAAAAAAATTCATCTTTTATTTCTTGTAATAAATTTTAACTTCTCTTAAATATTCATTTAAAACTATAAATCAATTAAAAGTTAATGTTTTAAACCTCTGTTTGGAACAAAAGTAAAAAGTGTCAAAAAAGTGTCTTTTCTTTTTAATCTGAAATGTGTTTCATGTCATTAACTGACACATTTTTAACGTTTAATTATTTATTTAATCAGCGTTTCATTCATAGAGTGTTCTTTTAACAATTTGAATCAACTTGAATTGAATTGTGCTGATCAAACATTCAAATAAAATAAACAATCCGGATTATTACCAACATAGGAAAAAACTTTTAATTGTCAGCATTATTTAAAGGTGAGTTCAATTTAAATTTGCAAGATTATAACATAGATTTTAATTACAAATGCGATATCTTGCAAAATTAAATTCAATTTTTTCAAAGACTAGTATAATAAGGACAAAATTAATCGATATTTTGACTTAATATTTATTGAATTTGCTAGATCTGTTCAGGTTTGATAAAGCAACTAGGCTGAACTGTAAATCTAATTTAATTAATGGACTAATTAATTGATATTTTTGTAGAATTTTAAACATAAAAGAAATTTTTATAAACTTATAAAAAACAATTTTACAAGCTTATGAATGAGGAAACCATCGATTTTGTTTTTATTCTTATTTTGTCTTATTTTCTGTTTAAATTTTCAAAATTATTGATAAGAAAAATGCCTTATTGCATAATTAATCTAGCAAAACTAGAATTTTGATCATTTAGTATTTTAAATCAATTTTCATTCAGAACTCCTCCAAATTGTTTCCAAAAAAATATTTGTGAAAATTAACTTTTTGTGAATATTATTTCACAGAATTCGAAACAATTTCATTTAAAAATTTCCATGGATTTGAAGTCAGTTTTGGAGAAAATTGATTTAAATGGTTATCCCATTCATTATGAAAAGTTTGGTACTGGAAGTGAAGTGGTTCTACTAATACCCGGAGCATTAGGTGAATTCAGTTACAATTATTTTCGGAATTCATCAAAAATTCATTGAAAGGCACCGCAAGAAATGACTTCAAACAACAATTGGAAGGCCCGGACGCTTTCAATTTGAAAAGATATACCTTTATTGGTATAGATCTTCCTGGTTGGGGCCGGTCTAGGCCTCCGAAAAGGCAATATGGACTGGACGTGTACAGCATTGACGTGGACTGTTGCTTCAAATTAATGCAGGTAAGTCTGAAATTAAGCCCAAAACAATCAATTAATTTAAAGATTGAGTCAGCACTTGGGCTATAAAACATTTTCGATAATCGGTTGGTCTGATGGGGCAAAAGTGGCCATGGTCATGTGTCAAAGGAATCCAATTAGAGTAAAATGTGCGGTCACTGTAAGTATGTTAGTTCAGGCCACTAAACAGTCATTGGCCGCCTTTCAACTGACCCGAAACATCAAGATATGGCCAAAAGAACAATTGGACACTTATCTGGAAGTGTACGGCGACTCCGACACAATTCAATTGCTTTGGGATCAAAACCTTCATTGGATTAGAGACGCGATGGACATGAAGTACGCGACAAAAGACAATCCTCATCAGTATATTCTCAAACCTGAAGAACTCAGTAATCGATTGATAATTGTTTTCTAAACAAAGACTTCAAAATTCATTTCTTTTTATGCAGAGAACATTAGAACTCCTGTACTCCTCGTTCATGGAGATCGGGTCAGAATAAGCTAAACTCCTTATTGCTCTCATATTTATAGTGTTGTCACTAATTAGGACCCATTGGTAGGAGTGGATCAGCCACTGTTTTGCCAGAAACTAATTCCAGGAGCAGAGCTGCACCGCTTCCCAGAAGGATCGCATAACTGTCATCAGGTATTTCCGGCTCAGTTCAAGAGAGCTGTGGACAACTTTTTCGACAGTTGCGACCTTTGCTTTTGAGGTTTAACTAAATATTCAGACGTTTAATATCCGAATCAAAAATTAATCAATACTTTTAATATTAATTCAATTATTTTCCAAATTTTAATATAAGAATAAGTTATAATAAATCATAAATAATAGGCCAATAGAAATAAAATCAATAGAAGTATAAACTCGTCCCAAATCTCAAAGCAGTTTTCTGTGGAAATCTCTTAGCTGTTCAAAAGTCACTTCAAGCGACACCTCCTCTGCTTTAGTCGACGGAATCGATAGAACAGCCGCTAGTTTTGCACTCTTTTCGTTCAAACACTGATAGAAATAATTGAATAAATTGATTGAATTTTAAAAAAAAACAAACGAAAAACAAAAATCAAACCTTTGAGATATGCGGTGCTGGAAATGAGGTGAAGTGGGCACCAGTTTGATAGCCTTCGCTATAATTCTCTACAAAGTCTTTGACTTCTCGTTCGAGTTTCTCAAACCTGGAGATAAAGTCGAGTCGTTTGAGGGCCTGTTCTCTCATTTGCTTTTTGACCGATTGCTTGAAATCCCAAACCGTTTCCGTAATCATCGAAAGTCTAATGTCGTTCTGCAATTGATTCACTTGTTTTGTCAGTTCTATCATTCTTTCCTGTTTAGGGTCCAACTCATGTTCTCTTCCCTGTGCTCTCAAAAGCCACAATGGTTTGCATTTATCCATTTTGGGCAATGGTTTCAGCCGTAGATCTCTGTCTGCGATCTTTATCTGTAGATAATAGTTATCGTCAATGACTTTCTTGAGAGCAAACCGCAGGTCTCTTATTTGTGTGATGAGCGCCGACTCATTCGTCGTAGTCTTAGATGTCATTATTTTTCCGATTAAATCGGATTTCGAGTAATCCTTAAGTTTTTCTTTCATTATTCGCTGATTAGAATATAAATCATTGATCTCTTGATTGTATTTATTCAAAGTCTTCTCCCTTTCGATCTCTTTCTCTTTGTATTCCTTCTGGAGCTGATCCAACTCGTTCTGTAGGCGGACCACTCGTTCGTCAGCGTCTTTAGTAGCGGTCGATAATTTCTTTTCGGCCAAATCTCTCCTAATTTGCATTTCAGAGGACTCGTCAATCTTAGCCTTCAGTGCGCGCTTCAGTTCATTGATTTCCGTTTCGCGCGATTCGATCTTAGCTTTCAAGCTATCGATCTCTTCTGTCTGTGCCTTCCAGTGCTGTGCTCTCGAATCGATTGGATTGACATTCTCTCTGATTTCGGGGGCTTTCGTCTCATCATAATCTCCTAAAATGCAGAAAATCAATAAAATTAAAACAATCAGATTTTGGACAGAAGTTTAGTCAAAAGAGGAAAGAAAGGACAGATACCTTGTTGTAAAGCAGTGGAGAACTGGCAGCAAATAGTCATTATTGTCTGGAGAGAGTCGTTAATAAATTTGAAGCCACCGACATCTTTGGCCAACGCTTCCAAATGTTTAGAATCGCACTCCTTTTTAAGCTGCATTGCACCGACTCTGACCATTTTGAGAGCGTTGATAACCCGTCCCATCATTGCAATACAGTCACAGATTTCATTCTCCACCGACTCTTCCAATCTAAGTCTGGTCTCTGAAGACAGTCTACGTTTGATTTTCTTACAGAACTGGTCGATATCATCGACGCAAGTGATGACAGTCTTCAGTATCTCATATTCACTACAAATGCTATCAATTATAGTCAGGTCCAGATGTATGGCATCGGAAGCGCTCTTCATAATCGTCACAAAATCATTGAGTAGTTTCTGGTGATCGTAGGCTCTTCTGTCGGCCAAATGGATGTTATAAAGCGATTGGAAATAACTCAATGTTCTCTCCAACGACTCGATCACTACTGTCTCATCCAATTTGTCGTTTTTGAGCAAATCCATGTAATAGTCAATAGTTCTTTCGTGAACCACTAATTCGGGGAATAGTCCACCGATTCTGAGGAATAGTTCGCAGTCACTAGACTTCAGAGATTCGATATAATTGCCTGAAAGGAGAAAAAATAAATAGAACTTTATGGAGAACTAAAAAATAATTACCTAGAATAGATTGAATAGATAGAAGATTATAGAGTAGTTGTCGAGTGAAGACTTGTTGTCTTAAGTAGTCGTGCGATTCAAGAATACTCTGTTTTGTGATCTCTTTAGTGTCCAACGGCTGATACTTTTCAATCATTTGTCTCTCAATTATTTCACACTTTTTCATAATTCTGGGCAAAAACAGAAGCACTTGAATGGCGTCGTGATCTCCACCTCTGGTGAAGAAGGTGTCGGGCATAAACTTGGACATGAACGAGATGTGTTTTTGGCACTGGTCCACTTCCAGTCGGCGCAGCTCCATATCTATGGCTCGAGTGAACGCCTTTCTGTCTGACAAACGAGTTTTAAACTCAAAGTTTTCGACCTTTTGCTCGATTTGTGCCGTTTTTGTGCTATCGGTTTGTGTCCGCAATTCTTGGATCTCTTGGCGAAGATTGGCCACTAAATCGCGGAACTTCTTAATAGTGCTCTCGTAATCAGCCAGAGTTTCCAGAAGTGCCGAATAGTCGTGTTTCATGCAACTGATCTTGGAATGTGCCAAATCCAGCTCTTCTCTCAGTTCGATCACCTGCTCCTCTTTGGCTTCAATGAGTTGATTATTAAGATCCCTGATATTCTCCTCGTCGTCGAGCGCTTCTTGCATTTCGGCCATTTTGTCTTCCAGTTTCAGATTAGTTTCTGTCAATTTTTCGACCATTTCTTGTGAGCCCAGAGCCATATCCACCTGTTCCTAAATAACCGAAACAATTCAAAGATAAAATTATTTTCAAAGAATTGGTCACAAAATTAGAATCAAAGTTACTTTAAGATCAATTATCTGTTCCTCGTATTGTTGAACCTCAAGAGTTAACTTTTCTTTGATTTTTTCCAATTCCTGGCACTCGGCCTGAGTTTTATCCAATTCTTTCTGCAAAACCTGCAGATCATTCTTATCCTGGGCTGAGATATCCCTCAACTTCAAGAGGGCGTCTTTCAGTCTTTCATTTTGTTGTTCCATTTGCTTGAGCTGATAGCTACTGACGGCTCCGTCGGTGCCTTTCTCTTCGATTTCGCTTTTGATGATCTCGAGGTCAAGAGTCACTTCTTCGAGCTTCTCCTTTGTCTGTTCCAATTCACTCATATACTGCTCCAACTTATTTTCAGTCATCTCCTTATCAATAACCGCCAGTTCTGCCGTTTCTACCAAATCCTTCATTTCCTCTGCGTGTCTGAGCTGTTCCTCGCGGGCCTCTTTCGCCTCCTTTTCGGCGGCAGCCTTTACCTTGGTCAATTCAGCCACCTTTTCACTCATTTGTCTCTTGTTTTCCTGTAATTGATCGCATTGTATTCTGATTCGTTCGTAGTCTTTGAGCTTCTCCTTGTCCTGAGCCCTCCGCACCCGAATAGTATCTAATTTCGACTCTAAATCTTTGACTTTTTCGTGGAGTTCTTCCAACCTTTCATTGTGTACGGGAATTGGCGAAGAGACCATTCCTTCGGCCGGTTTGTGAACCAATACCTGTTCGCTGTTTTCTGTTAAATTCGATTCCTGTTTATTCTTAAACTTCTCGACAATGTGTTTGACGTCGTCTCTCTTCTCTGATGACAACTCTCTTTCAGTGGATTTAGACATTTCTATGGCCATACCGGCGATCGAAGTCTGACTCGTCGACGGAGTCATTGTCTTTGGTGTCGTCGCTGTCATAATATAACTCTATTCAGACCTTTGGGTACGGATTGAAAACGGAGGACAAACCTGGAGTTGAAGACTGGCTACGATTGGAAGGAATTCGGGACTCAAAGGCCGGCCGAAGAAGACTGGCTCTGACGAAAATACCGTAATTGTCCTGACAGGTGAAGTACTTGTGGCCCTGAACAGTGCCATTATTCTTGCCATATGGCTCATCGAGGACGACCCCGCACCAGTCATGTTCATTAGGCTTGACGTGGAAACTGGCCGGCCCGTACTCAACTCTTCCCAAAACCCGTCGACCACCCGCCAGAGTGTACTCAACTCTTTGACCGTTTTTCACGTCTAGTCTGGACATTGAGGATCGAGACATACCTTTCATTAAACTTAACAAATCATTTAATTAAAAATAAAATAAACTCAAAAATAGGTTCAAAAAATATGATTCAATTCAATAATTGACATCAAAATAGACTTTTTTTTGTAAACATTAGCAAAGCTTCAACTCTGTTGCCATAGAAACAGATTATTATAACATTTGCATTTCGGCGCCAAACTTAAATTGTTTGATATTAAAGTCATTTTTGAATTGAAGGTTGATTTTGAAAAACTTAATCCATATCAATATCTGCCTTATCTTAATCCATATCTGCTAATCGCAATCATAATTTTGTTAAATGTCTTTTTTAGTAGAAAATTGGTGAATGCAAAAAATTTTATTTTAAGTAATTGATTATATAAAGAAAATATTGATAAAGTTGTATAAGATTTCCTTAAAAGAAAATCAGTCAAATTGTTTACAAAATAATTTTAATTAATTAATCATCTTCTGAATCGTCACTTGAAATGACAACGATATCGCTTAGAGTTTCAACCGTGTCCTCATCGGAACTGTCTTTCTTCTCTCTATACTTGGAGAACTTGTGATGTTCCCCCTTATCTTTGATCAATTCCAAGAACTGTTTCTCATCGAGAACAGTCTTTCCCGATTCGATGGCATTCTTGATCCAAGTCTTTGATGCATTGATTCCGGTGACCAAATACATTGACTTTTTGGCTAAAGTCTTGTAAACAGTTCCGCCACAAAATTCAATCATTTCGAGGACATCGTCAGCACTGAGACAAGTAAGGGCTCCATTTATTGTGAAAGTCATCCCTTTGAGTGAATCTTTAACGATATCGTTAGATGACCGCCATCTGAATGTCGATGGAATTCTCTGTAATGGTTTGTAATGATTTACTGTCACAGAGTCGTTGAATGTGACTGTCCTTGTCAAACTTCTGGACCTAGGTTTCGGGTTCGCCCCCATTCTTCTCATCGATAGTCGTGGTTTCGGCCTTACAGTTGCCTCTTCTGATTGTCTGTCAGGTCTTATCGTCTCCGGTGTATAAGTACAGAACAGAGAGATATCCTGCACAAAATAAATCATTCATTATTTGGACGGCCACTGAAATTAACTCATTATTTAATTACCATTCCCTTTATTTATTTATTAATCCAATTTTAAATATTAATATTCCTTAAAGTGCTTCAAATCTATTTAAAATAAATATAAAGGGTTCGAGACATTAACATTAAATTTTGGGGATTTTGTCACAAAATGAGTGATCCTTATAAAATGTGAAAGGTTATTTTCATTTTGCAAGAAATTATTTGAACTCATTAGATATTAGGAGGAGTGATAGTAGGGATATGTATTTGAAATACTAAAAATATTTAGTCATCAATTTTTAAAAATACAAAAAAATGAACTCATTTTCTAGAACTTTTTTTTGGTCATTTATAGAGTTTTCAAACCTTAGGGTGAATAATGGCAAAATCGGAAACCTTGGGGCTACTATGGAGTTATTGTTTTATAGCTCCAGGAGTAAAACGACCATTAGTAAAACTTTTATCAAGCTTTTTTCCGAAAATAATACGAAATCTTGATACGTCGGAGTCATTTTATATAAGCTAACAAGCGAGTGCTCAATTTTTACTATTATCAAGTTGAGTGTGAACATAAAGAAGTTATAATCCTGCTTAAATGAAAACTTTCATCCCTGTGGCTAATAACTTATTATAATGATTAGTAATAAGGTTAGAAACTTTGTAAAGTGAACTTGTGATGAAATTAATTGTCCTGTGATTATCCTCTGAAAGAAACGATTGATTCATTTTCCATAAGACTCTGAATTTTTTATCTTCAAAACTATGTGCGAAATGCGATCCAAAAGCAGTGAAAGTAGACTTTGAAAAATGATTGAAATAAAAAGATTGTCAGAAATGATAGGAAGAAAAGGCGTTTAAAACGATAACTCAATCCATTATTTATCTCTTTAATAGTATTTGATTTCTATTTCCGATAAAATATTTTCCAAACTTTACTTTTCACTCAATTTCTTCTTCTTTTTTTGTGATTAAATCTGCAAAAAATACCATTCAATTGAATAATTCAATTCACGCTTCTATTCATTTAAAAACAAATTTCAATTCATTGGAAGTCTTCTTTTGAAACACAATTTTTTTTACTATTTATTCATTGAAAAGGTTCTACAGAACTTACTAGATTAGTAAAGTCTAACGTCGTTTGCCTGGAGAATCCTTCTCAAGTAATTGCTTTTTCCCAAAAGAAGGGTAAAAAATGTCAAATAAATATTGATGAATATCTTGCAAACTCTTATATTGCATTCGATACACACTATTAATAGCGAAATACTAGTCTTTTGGTCTGAATTTGTGTCTGTTATGTAAAATAATTTGTTGGACTCAGAATCAGTGCAATGGTATGGCTATTAATCTTATTGAAAGGACTCGTTATTAACAGTAAAAATGATTGTGAATGTTGTCCGACATCGACAACAACTAAATTAATCATCAGTTCCAACATTTGTCGGTAAAAAAACAGAAAAAAATTTGATTTCGTTCTCGTTTATTGAATGATCAATCATTTAATCGGAGCTGGATTTTAATCAATCAAACAACAAATGTTCAAAGTATTCCTAAATATTGACCATTCAATCGGTGATGTGCAAGGCAAGGATATGCTATTATTCTATTAAACACAGCTTTGATAAAACCATGGTCATATTCAAAATGTATCCCTCCATATTTATTCTGTTTATTTATTGATTTAAGCCATCAAATATAATCATAGATTCATGTATTGAATTTTAATGGTAACATATCATTACCATGATTTAATTCAGAAGTTAGAATTTATTTTATTTTAATGGCGTTTAATGTGATGTATTGGGAAAAGAAATGAATAATTTTTGACATTAAATATACCCAAAAGTCAATCAATTTTCTTGGAATTGATATACATTTGAAACTAATGGCTTTTTTGGACAAATGGGAGATCAGTCATGGAATTCATGGTAAATACAGTCGAAGCTTCATTGTTTTTAGTTTGAATTCAACGACAAAATAGTTAAAAATAGTGGAAGTGTTTCGAACTTACAAACATTACAATTTAAGGAAAGGTTTTCTTTGGTCATAAACGAGTTTAGACTGTATCCTCCAATATCAACAAAATTTAATGCATTTTGTATTTTTCATAAACATTAACTCATATCTGATGAATATTAATATAATTCTTTATACACTATTGATGTTTAACATTGGATTTTGTTCCGACAATTCTTTGTGAATTTGATGACCCGCTTTTTTCATAGGAGCAGTCAATTACATTCACTCTTTGCACTGGAATGCACTGGTAGTATTGGCAAACGACATTTGTGCAGATCATTTGGGGTCCAGATATTTGATTGTATGGCTGTGCAACCGTTAATGACCACATGAATCCAAACAAACACAATAGACTCATTTGAATCGGTTAACGCAAACATTTATTTTCAGTGGCGGACTTTCATCTACACTCCTCTTTTCCAATCATTTCTTCTAATTAAATACAAGAAAATAATTATATATCCTTAATCATTTATTTATTATGCAACCATTCTGGAGCATAATTCTTTAGATAAGAATATTCTTTTGTTTTATAATTTTTGTTTCGGAATGCTTTCAATTAATTTGAATGAGTTTAGAAAGTCTTGTACTCGATATAGCTTCTGATGAATTGACTTATTTGTCGAATAGACTCTGGATTTTAATTCAAAGCAATCCGTCACTCCTCTAGACTTTTATATTGATTTATTCACAAATTCATAGAATTTGCAGTGAATGGAAAGTGAATGAAAACTATGATTTATTTCATACTAATTAACCCTTACATACGTTCTGTATAACGGCTCTTAAATGCCATGACTCTAATGAATGTATGTTTTATCATAGTAGCTTTAAAAATATAGAGCACTCTCTTCTCAATAGACAGAGAATAATAGTTGTAAAACACTGGCAGAAAGAGCACAAAAATGCTTTCTCAAAAGGATGGGAGAGAGAGAGAGGGGGGAAGAGAGAGAGAGAGAGAGAGAGAGAGAGAC
>JAQIWP010001853.1:0-13014 GCA_034695525.1 Euzetes globulus
ACTAGAAACACCATTCCAATACTAGAAACACCATTCCAATTCCAGAAACACCATTCCAATTCCAGAAACACCATTCCGCTTCCAGAAACACCATTCCAATTCCAGAATTCATTAATTTTAATACTAATTGTAGTTTTTGAGATAATTTGGACTATTTTTTTAAATCTGAGTTTTTTTTAGTATTAAAGTATTGATAATTTTAATCTCAAAAAAGAGCGGTCAAACCGACCTGATATGACGGGTGTAATAATCTTGTAAAACTAATGCTATAAATAGATTGAATTATTTTGAGTTATTTCAATTAAGTTCCAAAAGAAAAAATGAATATAGATTAAAAGCATCAGGTAAAATTTGATTTTCGTGAAAATAAAAAAAACTCTGGCAGACACACAAAAAAAGCTCAGATAAGTCCTCCGATCACAAAGGAGCATGCTAAAAACAAGGGTTTGCCTCAAACCTAATCCCACTAAATGGACTTGTTCAAGACTCTTACTCAAATTAATTAGATTAAACCTACAGTTTAGGTGGGTGGCAAAATTGCAAGGGCTTTGAAAAGGAACAGATATTTGGCGGATAACAGTCTATTCAATTGATTTTATTGACTAACAAAACAATAATCCATTGAATAGTTTATGAATTTAATAAATAAAATAGTTATCAAACATTCGGTGAAAATAATATTTTTTGTTTTTGATTAGTTTTTAGACAAAAGATATATTCGAATAAATGTACTTTTTCTGAAAAAAAGAACATTTAATCCATATCTTGAAGAACTGAAAATTTACTGTTTGTTGCGATGGACTGGTCTTCACTTTCGTCGACTTCCTCTTCACTGGTGTCCAAAGTGCTTCCATTTCCTTGTCTGATATCTTTAACGACTAGTTCTTCATCGGAATCTGTTTCTATTTTCTGGCCTCTGATAGAGTCCATGTATTTGAGGTCCGGATGTCTTAACCAAATGCTGTCCTTTTCCTTAGTATAGTTGGGGGGATAAAAGGCCAAACAAAGGGTACGGCCGTCCAGTGCCATACGAAGCATGTGATTTGCCGCGCGATACACATCAGGACGGGCAGCTCTGGCAGTTAAGAAGCCTCTCTTCACAGCCCAGGCCTCACAGATATCATATGCAGACCACTGGTGGTCGACAACAGTGCTTCCCTCTTGATTTGGATGCTCCAGACGTAACATCTTATGGATAGGTATTCGCTGAGATAAGTAGCCGACCGTAGAGTACGGTTCGCGTAACTGTGCGATTGGAAAGCAGCCCATTAGGACCTGAAGCTCTTTCGGCGCTCGTGAAGGGAATACTAAACCGGGACAGTCGCACAGGCGAACAGTTGGCGTCAAATAAATAGTTTGGAAGTGCTTCGTGTGGCCGGGAGTTCGCGAAACGCTGACCACTTTGCGGCCCATAATAGCGTTCAAAAGGGATGATTTGCCGACATTTGGATGACCCACACATCCGATGGTCAGCACTCCGTCTTTGAACCGTTCCGTTTGGTTGTAATAATTTAGATCCAATTTCTCGACCTTCTGTTGGCAAGACTTGAGCGGATTCTTGTGGTCGCCCTCATCATCGCTAAAGTCGTCTTCAGCGGCGGCCAACTCTTCGTGCAATTCTTCTTCGATTTTATTCTTCCAGTTCGTCAGATCTGCTCTCTGTCCGCAAATCTTCTGACAAACGCTTTGTAGAGCTTTGGCCGCATTTGAAGCCATTCTTAGTTTTCCGATCCGTTTCTTGTTTCTGAAGTTGACTTTCATTCCCGCATAAGAAGCGAATGGAATGACATTTAGTTCGGGGAATGTCTTCTTCAAGTACTCAGTCCAAGCGATCACTAGCGAGGAGTCCACTAAATCCACTTTATTCAAGACAAGAATCATATCCTTCTTCATCTCATTGACGATATGGTTATAAAGGGAAGGCGGGAAGTGAAACACCGGATGTCTTATGTCTGCGATCAGGACGACAATGTCCGACATCTCGAGGACGCGCCACAACTGACGCCATGTCTCCAAATTGAGCTCAAAATAACTCAATCTATCGTTTGATTTGACGATTGAATTCAAGTATTGTCTGAAGTATTTCTGTTCATTTGATTCCAACTGAGCCGAAGACATGTCGAACCCCCATTCGGGTCGTTTCGGTAAATCCAGACTTGAATCTGTAGAGAATACTTCTTCGACGGACACTTCCAACCGGTGCTGCGGTAAAAATTCAAATGGTTTGCGACTGTTTTCACGCCTTTCCTTCAACTCTTCGGCCGACTCTTCAAAGAATTGTAACGCAAACCGATTGACGTCTTTATGTTTGTCTAATTTGTTTTGAGAGTTGATCTGTTTGACAACCATTGCTGAAGACTCGCCACCCAATGAGGAGACAATTGTCGAGACCATCTCTTGTCTTGACTGATGATCTTCAGAGTCACTGCTGTCTTGACTTCGGCGACCATCAGAAACGGGTCCTTTCTTTCTGTCCCTCTTTTGTTTGAGTTGTTGTTTCTTCTGTTTTGCACTGAACGCTACTTTATGTCTTCCCTGAGGCATGACTTCGGCGGTAAAACTAAGGATTGTTTCAAATATAAGTAGATTTTAAATCAATTCAATCATTCATTCATTCAAAACATGTGAAGTGTTTTTATGTTTTGTTTATAAAACAGATGTGATTTTATGCAGAACTTAAGAGTCGTTTAAAAACAAAGTAATGTTTATAGCATTACTTTAGTCCCCTTTTCTACTACCAGTTTAATATTATAGGGACGTATTTAACCCACTCTTTTCATTGGTATTATATTTATGAATTGATGTTGAAATTGCAGAATTGGCTGCAAAATTCTTGATATAATTCTTGATATAGTTCTTGATATAATTCTTGGTAAGAATTGGTTGCTTAGTGGCTTCCTTATGTAACCTGTCTCAAATTGATCAAATTGATCTGAATAACTTTTTTGAACACTTTTTTGACATGGTTGAATTTTGTTTAATTAATGGAATTCAAAATTAGTAATAATTTTCAAATTGAAATAACATTTTAATAACATTTTTATAATCAATTAAGTTGTTTGGCATAAATTTGCAAGTTCCTCAACTACACATTATTTAATCTTATTGAACAATTAAGTTAGTTATTCATTCAAGATAGTTCACACAATTAAATTTTTATGGTAAGGTATGTTTTCGGTAATAGAAGAGAAGGCCAGGATGAATTAGCAGACGAGGAGATGAAACAATATTATTAAATACCCAGATTATTAGTTAATATAAATTATTAAGTTTGTTCGTTTTGTTAATTAAATGTTTGGCATTGGTTGTCATCAGAGCTGATTCAATCATTATTTATGGTAATGGCCTTAATTTGCAAAATTATCAATTATTGTCTTTATTTCTTAAATAAGTTACCTCTTCCTCCACCACTTCCACCACTGCCTCTACCGTCTCCTCCTTTCAAATATACGACTAAAATACGATATAAGCGTTAATTCAGATTAGAAATTGAATTATCTTGAAATTCATACCAAATCTTCCACCGGAACTGCCACCTCCTCCATGACCACCTTGGTTATTTCCGTGACCACTGTTTCCTCCTCCTCCATGACCCCTTTGGGCACCACCTTGACTACTTCCGTAACCACCATTGCCTCCGCCTCCACGACCTTGGTTACTTCCATAACTACCCCCGCTGTGACCACCACCGGAACCTCCTTGGCTACCTCCATAACCACCGCTGCTATGACCGCCACCGGAACCTCCTTGGCTACCTCCATAACCACCGCTGCTATGACCACCACCAAAACCTCCTTGGCTACTTCCATACCCACCACCGTTATGACCTCCTTGACCACTGCCATAGCTTCTACCACCGTGACTTCCCTGGTTATTTCCATAACTTCCACCACCTTGGCCTCCTACATAATAGACACCATGGCTACTGCTGTGACCATGGCCCTTTTTTCCACCTCCTCCTTTTCCGCCATGACCTCCTTGACCACCCTTACTTCCATAACCACCTTGACCGCCCTTACTTCCATGACCGCCGGAACCTCCTCGTCCACCAGCAGTACCATGCCCTCCTGATCCACCCCTACCACCTTTGCCGCCGGCACTTCCCATTCCTCCCGAGCCTCCTTTTCCGCCACTAGTTCCATGGCCATGACCACCTTTACCACCACGACTGCCACTGCCATGGCCGCTTCCATAAAAGCCGTGACCCCCGCCGCCACCGCCTCCGTCATAACGGGCCTCAACATTGATCACAACCACAACAATAATAAGAATAAAAATCAAAGATAGGGTTGACTTCATATTTGAATGAATTGTATTTTGTCTGAAATCAATGGAAATCAAAGTTCGAATGAATTTCAAACACTTTTGTCAACGAATTTATAGTGAAAACTATTGAACTTATTTTCTGTTGTCTTATGTTTTTTCAATCATTTTTTTTATTTTGCTGTAAAAAAGTCTGAAATTAGGTTTTTTTTTCTAAATAAAAATAATCACTTGTCTAACAAAACATGACTTACAAATGGAGAGCAATTTTATGTCATATTTAAGTAGTAATTATGTCATTAAATGTGTTTTAATCAAATTGAATACAAGTAATGGTTTGATTAGATGTTAGACAATCAAGAATAGTCTTAGAAAGAATTGTTTAATTTCCGATTATTAAACTTAATTAAGCCCGAGTTGACTTTAATCTGGATTTTTATTTCAAGGTTTCAAGGATCAATTTTATAAAGCAGGACAAAAATCAATTGATTGCCGTTTAAAATATTTGTTACATTTTTTTCATTAGTTTTGACAAACCTTTCCAAAGAATTATTGACTCTTAAACTTAAATAATTTCAGTGTGATTTCGCAAGGATATGATTCTGATATATATTGCCTAGTCAAAAAAAATGTACAGTCCTTATTTAAATATCATGTTCACCTCTGAATTATTAACATCTTCTTATCACTCATCGTTTCGTAACCAAAACTTGTGGTCCAAAAGGATTGAACAAAATATTACTTTTAATTTAAAAACGGTTCATCAGAAGTTTCAAAGTATCTTAAATATAACTTTAATTATAAGTTGACAAAAGATATGATTTATTTCTCAAATTGATAAAGAGCTTAGTGACTGACCGTCCGACATACTATTGTTGAAGCACTTTACTTGTCAAATATCTTGTCTTCTGAACTTGTAGTATTTAATTGAGATAGGCTGATTCCTGGCCAAAGAATTGACGAAATTTAATACAAAGTTGATAAAATATTGTAAACTACAAAAAGAATAATAGACATTCTTAATCAGAATTATCAAGTTCACATACTTTTCTTAGAACTGACCATAAATAATAAGCTTAATTAAATTCTGCCCTTCATGTAATTTATTTATATTTGCAAGTTTGTTTAATAAACTTGAGATTTGTCATTCTCGTTGGCGAAAAAATACCAAAAAGTTCTTCTTTTGAAAGTTGAAAAGTGATTTATATCTTGTTATTAATATTTTATCGTTATCTTTCACCTACTTCAAGTTTTATGTTGTAATCTGTAACTGAACAGGCTCTATCTTCCAATCAAAAACATACAATGTTTGAAAAAGAGTTCGTAAAGAATTTATAACTTTGCAAGTACATAATACGCAATATATATATTCCCTAATGGCAAGTTAAGATTTAATCAATTTAAGAGCCTTTTATTTGATAGATGTCTTTATTAGAAACAATGTATTTTTACAATCATTTAAAATAAGAAATCGATGTTTGAATAATACATTAATTTTATACTTGAATTTTTAATAATGGGTTTCTTAATCTTTCGGTTACAAAATGTTCATCGATTTTTGACATTTAATTTTTAAAAATATTGTTTTGAATAATTTTTGATTCTTGGATTTTTTATACTCCTATTGAATGTATTCGTAATTCTGACGGTTTGAAAAGAATGTCTCCATTTATTACGAATTCTAACCAAAAGATTATCCGGGATATAAGTAAAACATTGGTTTATAATATCGTATAACATTATAAAAGAGAATCCGAACCAAAGGCTAACAAAACTGGCGATATATGAGACGAACTCTTCCCACAGAATTTTCGGTGAATGGGTGTAAACAATGTGTGAATGGGTCGGATCGGTAGGACCGATACAAATAATCACTTCTTTGCTCTTATGGACAGACTTAAACATCTTTAAGTCATAGTATTCAGTAAAGCAGTCGCTTCTGTATCCGCACAACCGTTTGCATTCCCGTCCGACTGATATGTCTAATGTCAGGTTCCGATAGGTCTCATAATAATATCGATTCAAATCAAAAATACTTTTATTCGAACTCGAATTGTAATTCAAATAATATCCAGGCCATACACCTGGGAAATTCTTTGTTACCTTTTCGACTCTACAGCTTTCAATGCATTGAAATCTAGTTTTAAATCCCATTGAATTGTAATCAAAACAATTTGTTTCGTAAGGTTTTTCTAAAGACTTAATTATTGTTTTGAAGTACCGAATGAAGTAAAATTCCAACCCTTTTTTTACTGGGTGCTCAACAAAATTAGCCTTGTAGAAACTATTGATCAATTGGTCATTGGGGTGGATTGTAATTAACATTGTTGCATTTTCCAAGGTCGATTCAAAATAGTAGAGATCCAGGGAATAGTCATTAAAAATGCTGTCGTTTTCCACTTCGAAAAGAGAGTCATTTTTGCCATCAATTTGTGACAGAAATGTGAAACAAATTCTGTGAAATTAATCATTTAATATATAGAGTCTTTTAATTTGTAATATAATTTTTATACTCATGCTTCTTTTGATACAATTAATTAAAGTTCTAATTAGAAAAGTTATTTTCAAACAGACCTGTGGTAATCCATTGACTTCCTGATTGGAGCAATTCTGGCGATGTCTATGTAATGCATAGTTGAGTTGATTTTGTCAAATGATTTTGGTTTTTGAACACTAAAATATCTGAAAACCTGATTGTAATCGTAGAAAAACTGAAATTGTTCTTTAATTGTAAACTTATTAATAGACTCATAAAATGTGGACCAATTGAACGACTGGTTTAGGCTCTCGTTTTTAATCAGATCTTTCTTATCGAAGCAAATAGTGATCGCCGGCAGAGATATCACTGGATTTGTATAGTATTTGACGGATGTTGTCGTCTCATAAGACAGATAAATGTGGCTAATCTGATAAATTTGATAGCAGCAAAATACCAAGCATACCAAGAAGAAGATAGCCTTGTTCAAATGTTCTGACTTCAACATTTTCTTGGCTTTTTCAGATATTCTTCCAGATATTCTTTTAGAATATATCATGATTTTATTCTGATCAGAATATTCTGACTATTTGACCGGCAAAGTCAATGCTTTATAAGCAAGGAAAATGTTGCAATCTAAATGTCTATTTTATTATCCTTGATGTAATTATAAAACTCACTTGAATAGATTAAATATTGATTTTTTAATACTTCAACAACAAGTTAAGAAACATTTTTACAATCTATCACTTTAAGAACTTTAAAAAATTAGCTAATTCAATATGGCCGATAAATGCCCTTGCTTAATCTCGTTAAAGTTAAGCTTTAAATTCATTGAAACGATTAAAATCGAAATAAAATTAAGTTTTAAAATCAATATAATTGAAAAATACAAACATTTAAATTGTATGCAAAACTGTTGATAGAAAGTACAGAATATGTTAGGGTTTAAACTGTTTTTTCTTCCCCGAAAGGGTCTTCTCTTCTGTTGACGTATTCAATATCTTTGGACCTAAAATACTGATAGCAATGGCGCCCAACGGAGCCGTCAACAGAACAGCTAAGAAGGCGATGTCGATGACCAGTCGGGCCCGACTCAAATTAGTCTGGTAATCTATGACCTCTTTGTTACTGTCAGCCATTTCCAAGACAAAGGGTACTATGGCCACCTGGAAAGTGGCCTTTGGCAGCCAGGCAAAGCCAATGAATATCTTCTCTTTGAAGGTAAAGTTTGTGCCGTAGAGTACAGAGATTGTGGTCACAAATCGCATAAATAAGCCGGCAGAAATACAAATGAAGGCCAGAAGAATGTCGTCGTCTACCATTTCAGACATCCGTACTTCAGTGCCGATCAGTCCGAACAGAATCGCCTGAAATATAACCCAAAGATCTTTTAAGTGGCTTTCTATCCGATGAAAGGATTTGTCGGAACGCCATCGCCAGGCGGCCACACATGCGGCGACAAAACAGGCTTCCGGACCGGTAGCTCTCATATCGGTCTCAGTGAAGAGAAATTGTGCGGCCATTCCCCCGAACACCAATAAGAATAGCTTCTGTGTCTCTGAACTGTGGGCCGAAGGGATGTACCATAGAATGAGTCCGATTGTCATTCCAGTCATGACTCCAATGATAGGTTCGGCACAAATTTTGAACATCAAATAGACTATACTGACGTTCTGAATGAATATCAGCTTAAAACAGGTCCCGAAGCCTACCAGTGATAGAATGTCGTCAATGGAAGCCGAGGCTATCAGAAGAGTGGGAATCCCTTTGTCCATTCCCAGGCCATTCCTCTTGAAGTTGAGAATAGGCGGTACAATAACTGCAGGCGAGACGGCCGCCAAAACAAATCCGAGGAGGAATCCCCATTGAATGGTGAAGTCCAACAAATAATAGGCCGTTAGAGTTATAGTAACCGTCTCTACAATGCAGGGAATGAACGCCAGACGAAGACATTGTGTAGTCATTTTGCACAGCGTTTTCCCATCCAATTCCAGACCGGCTCTGATTAGGACAATGACGAGCGCCATATGTCGCAGAATTCTCTTCAGGTCGTCGTCAAGAGTGAGTGGTTCGACTCCGATCTGGTCCCTATTGTTTAATAGGAAGCCGACGATAATCATTCCCAGAAGGGCCGGCAGATTAAACAGTTCCATCAATTTGCCGGATATGTGGGCCATCACTATAATCAGCCACATATTGAACAGATGTCCATTGGGCGGTTCCGCGTCCTTCTCGAACAGACCCCACAGACAGCTCCACACTAGTAGGACAATGAGTGTCTGGGCCCCCATATTGGCCAGGTTCTCTCTACTGAAAAACTGACTGACATTCTCGTTGGTAAAGTGTACTAAAAAGTGTGACAAAATTGGCATTTTTTGCTCCCAAAACTCATTCAAATAAAGGACTCAATTCTTTCGATTTCAGTCATTCACTCGAATTCAGGAAACAATTCAATCGATTTTCTGGTTTTCAAATCTCATCATTTTATCGGTCTTTTCGTTGCTTTCGGAGTAATCCGTTTTCATATAACCAAATAAGTAGCGAAACAAATCCCAATCATTCTTCAAATGAACCCAAATTAGTCTTTCTTTTAGACTTTTTTTTAGTTTAAACTACAGTCGAATCCTAATATATTACATTATGTATGCGTTAATGCTCTATTATGGTAACTTAATTAAGGCAAAATTAATTGTAACGTAATTATATTGATTTTTCAGTCCGTCACAGCTAACAATCTGAATGATCAAGGTGTTTTCCTATCGAACATTTTTAAATAAATGATTTGCAGTTTATTTGTATGAAAACAATGAAAAGAAAATTTGTCTGAATTTTGAGACAATTGACACAAAAAATTATTTACTAAAAAACAATTAATGATTCAATAGAAACCAGGTTTCGCTTTTATGAATTGAAATAAATTAAAATTAGTTGAAGGATAAAATTAATTTTCTTTGTTAAATGGCATAAAAATTCCCAGAAAAGATCAATTAAAATCAAATATTTTAAATTGCTGAAGCTCTTGGTACAAAAAAGGAGGACAAATAATAAACGAAAACGAATGTTTCACATCATATTATACCCGCATATAATATACCGGATCAGTTGAATTGGAACAACTAGAAATTCAGTCAAAATAGAATAGGATGTTGAAACTTGGTCAATTAGTCTAGTTGCTGAGTCGTCCTGAAATGCAGGGGTAAATTCAGGAAAAAAATTAAAGGAAATAATGTTTATCAAAAAAAGCCGGGAAAGTTTCAAATGAAATGCACAAGATTTTTATAGTCGTCTTTAGTAACTAACCAAGTTGGTTTAACCAACCATTCCTTACAAGTCGCGTATACTAGCACAATTTAATGCACAGAAATGAGTAATTCTCATAAAAACATTTTTATTAATAAACTTTCAATCATTACATTAAATATTAATAAAAGTAAATAAAATTTCTGAATAAAAAAAGGTTTAGATTTTGCGGAACAGCAGTAAAATAAATGATGAGATCAACAGATAACTACCGGATCTGTCGGATGAACTGTTTGTTTTATGTGAGCTCTGGTCAGACTCTGTATCCTATTTAACAGCAAAACAACTATAAATTTTCTAAAACTTCTGGGATTTCACAAAATAATCGTTAAAATGTAAACAAATGTAAAGAAATTCAAACCTTATGGCTGTGCGGGTGTTCATCAACGGTGTTGTGGTCGTGGTCTGCGGTTAGACTCAACTTTTCCGACGATATGCTGGTCCAGAAAGTTTTGGTCGTTTGGACAACAGTTCCGACGAAGACTACTTCCATGTCGTGGTCGTGTTCTGTAGGCGGAATCCACTCCACAGTCAGCTCATGTTTGTCCGATCGGTCGGAATGAGTGATAGTGTTCTTACAAATAGGGAAAAACAAATCAAATGAGCGGTCAGTTTACCTCATAAACCACTTTTTCAAACTTACATCTGGACTGTCAAAGCAGTTTATGGTGTGCGCGTCCTTCCCTTTGGCCACAAACTTTCCAATGGCTCCTGAAGTTGAGTTGGCCAGTCGGGCCTGTATTGCGAAACCGCGGAACGGAGTGTGGTCCTCACTTTCAATAGTTAACTCAATAGAATGGTTTTTCAATGGACGGCCTGTCAGAATATATGGCGACTTCGAAGACTGAGGCTGTGCCCCGTGGTGTGGCAACAGGTCCTCACAGACAGCTTCCGGAGCTCCAGTCGGATGGCAGTCAATGAACTGGAATATCGCACTCAACACAATAAAAGCACAGGTATTGACCGCAAAATGCATTTTTAAAACTCTAAAATTCAAATCAATTTAAACTTAATTTTGAAGAAAATGTGTTGAAATAAAAGTGAAATAAAATTCAAACAAAAGCAATGACTCGCAGATTAACACTAAAGGAACTGGAAGTCTGGCTTTTCTTTTTTAAATAAAGTTTACTAAAGGGATGACATGTCTCACAAAATAGGCTTAAACTGGCTTTTAATCCGAATGAGTCTAAACTACAATAAAGAGTGACTTTTGTTTTGCAGAGCACTTCCCAGCAAACGGTGAGCACAACTTCCTATTAATAATCACTTTTGAACAGAACTCGAATACATTTCCACAGTTTTTTTTCCAAACAGAATGACTAAACATTTCTAAATCGTGTCATCTCTTCTAAATAAATGTAAACCCTATTTAGAAAATCAGATATTCCCCTAAAATCGCCTGGTTTACTAAAATATTCCATTAAACATTTTAGACGATAAAGAGTCAATTTAAATAATTGGCCCTTAATTAAAGCCAATAGAGGTGATGAACCTTGGCAATCTCTGACAATCTCTAATTTATAGACTAATTTCAAGGCAGAAATCAAGTCATATGTCTTAAAGTAAAGGCATTTTCAGCGAAATCTGTGCTAAAAGTGTGAGATCTCATCAGTCATTCCCTGACATCAAACAAATTGACTAAAAATATTCGGATTTTCCTAATTAGTTAACTTTTTAAACAGTGTCAAAGCTATTCAATTAAATCAACCTGGTAAACTTGTATTAAAGATAGGAAAAGGCCACGTTAACTTACATGTTTTCCAATCAATTGAAAAATGAATTAGACAATTGAAAGTTGAGAGTGAACTAGAGCAAAATATTTTCAAAAATGAATTTATTAAACTTTTTAATTTATTAAACAATATATTATATTATATAATATTTAACTAAAACAGAGCCAAAGCCTATCAAACAATTGTAATAATAATAAACATTTATAACACTTTTGAAATCAAACAAACTTTTGATTCGTTGACAAGTTTTTAGGCAAAAAACCTCTCATTTGATAAACTATTCACAGCTGTGGACGAAATTCATGTGCCTTTTGGCCCAACAGATGATTCATATATTAACGAATGTCTGCTTTTTGACGATTAAATTGATGTTATTGTATAACAGTTGAAGCAATTTCTTCATTTCACGGAACTGTTCGCAGGCGGTCCTAACCCTGGACTGGAGGTCAGCCGATATATTCAGTTCCTGACCTGTGCTCAGTTTTATGTCGTATTCGATGACTGGCGAGCCCTCAGTGGTCACCCTATCGATAAGTGTCTTGACCTGATCCGAGTCTTCAGCCGTTATCAGGTGCGGACAGAAGCGCTGTTTTCGGTCATACCATTCGAGTTTACCCCAAACCGACCGCAAACAGTCGTTGGCCTCAGCTATAGAGCCCTCACATTCGTGTGGGTTCACAATCACATGACATTCAATTAAAGTGCCGTCCATTTCCATCCCAAATATTATTTAATTAGTCCTTAATTTCGAAAATAAAGAAAACTTTAAACAATTCTGAAGCCAAACACTAATTATTTCACAAAATAAGTTCATTTGATTCGCTCTAACATTAGATTCGCAGAAATTGTGGCCAAAAATAAATATTATTTTATTTGAAACAATTCCAAAGTAAAGGCTTTATTTCGAAACAGTTTACTAAAACAAATCGACGGTAGACTTGAGTTTTGACAAAAGATAATAAATGATTAGAAAACTGCAAAATAATGATTCAAACAAATGAAAAGACTGTCATTAAATGACTTTCATTTGATTTTACTTCCATTTATTTTCAATCTAGTTCTTCATAAAAATACTCAATTCTACTGAAATCGATTAACTATTCAATTGAAAAATTCGTAAATGAATCCAATTCACGAAATGCCAGATAAACGCAATGATAAGATTTGTTTCGACTGACAGCAAAGCAAATGTTTAAGTGAAAGTAAATCTAATAATTTCTCTCTCTCTCTCTCTCTCTC
>JAQIWP010001854.1:0-13010 GCA_034695525.1 Euzetes globulus
GAGAGAGAGAGAGAGAGAGGGCGCACATTACCAGTGATTATAATTTATTTCACTCATTCTGTTCTGTTATGGAATTAAAAGAATAATTAAGTTAATGGTGTTGTAAATCATAATCTTGTCACAAAAATGGCTAAATTTAATGGAATTTATCAGAACAGCAAAAATATTCTGTTTCTAAAGGAAATCATATTTTGTGCGTAAATAGTAATCAATTAAAAACAGAATAAACAGGAACAAAATCAAGTATCTAGTTGAAAAATTACAATAAAGAATATTAATTGTGCACTATGCATTTTTAGTGCTCATGCTAATCATTAAGTTTATTTTTTGTTAATATACTAGTAAGAATAGTAATTAAAGCACCTGGGCAATCAATATAGAACTTTTTACATCACTAGAATTTATTTGATAATAACCAAGCTATTAATCAATTTACTAAATAATAACAAAGTAAGGGACAAAAAAGGCTATTCCTATTCTGGTCGCAAAGTTGTAATGAATTCAAAATAATTGTCGAATTTGTTATAAAATTCTATTCGTTTATTCTAATTGAAAATAATTGCAAGTTCATAAAATTTCAATAATTTAAAAATATTAGTATGATATTCTTGGAAGAATTATTTGTTTCTTAAATGACTATGTAATTCATACTTATCAAAACCAGAAAAGCGAAATAGACCAAAATGTGCCAGCTAATTAATTTAAAATATGAGCCTTATTATAGTGCCCTGTTCACCTTTGCAATATTTTATCTTTTCAATCATCATTTCAGATAATTTATTGGTCTCTCTCTCTCTCTCTCCCTCCCTCTCTCTCTCTCTCTCTCTCTCGCTCGCTCGCTCTCTCCCTCCCTCTCTCCCTCCCTCTCGCTCTCTCCCTCCCTCTCCCTCTCTCCCTCTCATCATTTAAGTAGACTCTAATTCAGTGCTCAGTTTTCATCTCATTTGAGCTAATTTTGTAAAAAAAATAAATTTTATTATTCATTTAAATTTTGGCCGAAAAACCTACAATGGGTTTATATTAAAATACAGATCGTATACATACACGTCGTATATATAAATGTATAATAAATTTTATTTAATTTGCATAATAAGTACATTATATTTCTCTTTTGTCGAGAATATTCTCTACTCATTAAAGGCATACACTTATAGTTTATATGGCGTTCCTCTCATATATTTTTATAGAGAAAACTGCCAACACTTTTATCTTCATTAATGTCTTAATGTTATTTTTTTCCTGTTTCGTGTTTCGTTTTTAATTGATTCTTGGTCTCAGTTTTTAATTGAGTTCTCTTTCTCTTTGTTTCAATAATTACCCGGAAAAATTAATTAATGTTATCTCTAATTTCTATTCCCTTGAAATCAATACATTTATTATCTATTGATATATTCCTTGGGCTTTGATATCAATTTTCATTAGAATTAAGAGCATGGCCTATTAGCCTGAATTTATTAGCTTGCTCATCTGTTGACAGGTTGAAGAGTTAAGAAAAAAGATTATTAAATGTGATTTAGTGAAGAGATTTTCATCAGGAACAGTACTTTTGTAAATTATGGAATAAAATTAGTGATAGTTTAAATTTTGATTGATTCTAGCTGACTATATTCTAGCTCAAAAATGTAAGTAACGTTTGCAATAGCAGTTTCTGGCCCAAAGTAATTTATTCTAGATAATTTATGAAAATATCAAGAAGCTGAAATTTAATGTTTACAGTTAATCAGTAAATCACAAAGTAAGCTTTTATTGAAAATCTGCAAGATGCAACCGAATTTTAATTAAATAATTGCATAAATAATCAAGATCAATCAAAACATTGCTAAAAATGTACCTCTTTAATTTTAGAGATATGAGAAAAAATATTCATTTTTAAAAAAATTACTAAGGAAATTCGAAATTTTTTAAACTTAACCTTATTGAAATTTGATATATTAATATAACTATAATTAAATAATGAAAAAATATATATACAAGGTTAAAATAATTGCAACAAAATTAAATAGAATTCAAGGAAAAGTGAAAATGTCTAAAAAAGGATCTTAAAAAATAATTTTTTAATGTTCTTGTTTGAAAAAGAAATACTGACTGATTGAGCCCAATATAAAAAATTAGACAAATTGATAAAATCACGTAAATTTCAAAGTAACATGTTACAGTTTATAATTAAATCGAACAAGCATAATTAAAATATAACATTTAAAAAATCATAAGGTTAACTTCAATTAAAAATGCTTTTAAAAACGATCTTTATTATCATTATAAAATTTATTCAAAAAAAAATGCTCTTGCTGACTTTTTAAATTAAAGTTACTAATGCCTTTAAACTCCTTGAATAATTACTATTGGAATTATTCTTAAGCCAATCCATGAAGCATTCAAAGTTTATCTGGTTTAATCCTTGAAACAATTCAAAAGTTATAATCTCTTGTTTGAATTTAAGTTAAACAAATGTGTAAGAAGAGTTAAAACATAATTATTATTTATATGTGTTTGTTTTCATAAATATTTTAAGCAAACTCTTGGTCTCAAGTGTTTTGTTGTATTAATATCTTGTCTTAGAATCACTGAAAACGCTATTCTTGTAATCATTTCAAAGAGTAATTCAAATAAAACTTTCAGTTTATATATAAGAAGACTAATAATGAAAATAACTGTAAGTTTTTTGAACTAAAAGATAAGTTCTGTAATAAAAACGTAATTTTTATGTAATGAACCGAAGGAAAAGGCATTAATACAGTCAGTGGAGTGGGCTATGGAGTGGGGGGACACAGACAGGAAAGGAATAGTTATATTCGTTAGTCTTTTTGATGATAAGGACTATATATAGTGGAAAGTCCATAAAAATAAGAGATTTTTAGTTTTTATTCTGTGCCCTCTTTTTTTCAGTTCACTACTAAAGGAGAGTAATTCTGCACATCATTTCATTCGCAATCATAGATGAGAGGCACCGGTATATCTTTTTATGACATAATATGTCTTTACGTATAGTATTGGGTGGGGATGTGCGGGCTTAGCTCCGGGCAATTTTAATTCGATGGGATTTCTTTCTCTCCCGTCTCATTCTAAATTTTTTTAAATTTTTTTATTTTTTATTTTTTTATATTTTTCTTTTGTGTCAGTTGTTATGACATCCCTCTCCCTTTATCTAACTGTCCTCTCAATGAGTATTTCCCCTTCCATTTTTAGATGTCATAACACAGCACAGCACAACTGTTACTGAAAAATATTTTCCTTGCCTTGCCTTCAGTTCTCTCTGTCTTCTGATCAGAAGAGAAGACCTGAAGTCAAGTGTTTTTTTTGCGCTAAACTTATCGTTGAAGTACTGGTTGTCTGGAAAATGAATTTTTTTTATCACAAATTTTTTTTTTTCATTCGACTCTTCGTTTTTATCGTCAAAGTTATGGTTCGACACTATTTTTATTGATTATTAGCTTTAAATTTATTAATATATTTGCACTGATAGGGAGAGCTAAGAGTCCGGACCAGCCTTTCCTCACTTGTTATCTGCACGGAATGAAAAATTCAAATATTGCTCTTATCTATTTTTCTTTTGGAGAATTTAATGAATTTCGCAACCATCTCTTTTGCTAGATCATTTTTTAAATGTAATTGATTATATTAAATTGAAAACTTTTTTAAGGTTAATAAACTCAACAAATCGACAAAATTGTATTTTACTTAAAAAATGATAATTTATTAACAATAAAATTTATAATCTTGGTTAAAAATGTTTAGGTAGATACAGCAACGCCTTTAATTCCAATATTTAAAAAATCAAAATGCATTTTATAAATTGTTTTCCTTTAAAATATTAAATTACAGCTTGCAATACTTGAATGTTAAAATAATTCAGTTTAGTTTTAACCTGATTACATTTATTCAAAAAAAGTAAAACCTCAATGAACTCTCATAAAGGTAGATTAATTAATTTTTTCGCATAATACATTAGTTGGTATGGTTGTTATCTAGGAGAAATTCTAATATTTAGAATAAGTTTAATTTTATCACCTTATAATTAGAATAAAATTTCGATATTTGGTTTAAATTAAAAAAAATAAATTTCCCTAGTTAGGTTTTTGAAAAAGAATTAGTGTTCTCATAACCTTTGTTGCCTAATGTCTGAGTTATTTAAGCCAAATTTTTAAACAAGTTTCTTTTTTCAATTAAAAATATAGCTAATTGTAATTCAATTGCATTTAATGTAATTTAAAGCCATTTAATAATTCACAAATGTCTAATAAATTCCCTTTTTCTTGAAATGTAAAGTTACAGCTTGCAATATTTGGATTTTGAAATTATAGTTTTGCTTGATCGAATTTTTAAGTCAAATTTAAATTAATTTACTTGATTTAATAGAACCTTTTTTTAATGATTCCCTTAAATAAGCTTAGCAAGTTCACTTATTGAACAATGTATTAAAAAATAGGCAATTTATGAACAATAAAAGGGATTTTAACCTATCTGTTAAATTAAAAGCAGATACACCAGGAGTTCCAACATTTAAATTATTAAAATTACTTTAATAAATTGCTTTCCTTGTAAAATACAAAATTACAGTTTGTAATATTTGGATTTATTTATTTTTTAACCTGTTAATATTTATGCAAAATTAATTCGAAAGCAAGGTTATTTCTTTTACATTGGTTAATATTGGTTAAGTAGCTAACAATAAATACTGAATACCAAGAAAGGTCCTCTAATAATACTATTTAAACATAAACCAGGATGAAAATATTCTTAAATAATTCTTAATAATTGAATAACATTTATAGAACTATAACTTTTAAATAATCTAGATTTTCATAGTTTAACTTCCAGGCACTTCAAACTTATGGTCTATATCTCCAGGAAGAATTCATTTATAACTAGATAAGATCTGAATTATCGTTTCAAAAACCAACAAAATAAATTTAATCCAGAGTATAATGAAAATATTCATTATTATCTCGAAAAATGGAAATTTTTCGATAATAGACGAGTGAAAAATGATTTTTGTTTTAATATTTTAATACCAGACAAGAGTCTCGAAAAGTTTTATGAACAGAATATTCTGTGCCGTCAGACAGAATATTTCTGCGTTATATCAAAGAGCATTTTTGGTGTCAAAAAATGCTCTTCTAATGAATATAACATCAGAATAGAAAATAATTGTATGAATTTTACATTAATTATAATTTATTAGTAATCAGTGGAACAGTTCTGTTATCATTTGACACGAAAACGTCTATCTAACGATAAGACAAAGAACCTTTTTCCCAAAAGGGATGACCAGGATAGCAGTGTTATACAGTCTATCATAGGTTTTATTGATGTAGTGCTGTTCCTCACCGAAATTTTTTATTTAATGCTAGATTACCTGTATCTTATTGGAGTATGGTACTTTATGAAATTAATCATGTTAAAAATTTTAAATATAATCAACTTTTGCAAAAAAATAATTAAATAGTTTGGGTGATGAAAAGTAATCAAGGTAATAAGTAATCAAAAAGAATCCAAAACTTTAATAATTTAAAAATATTAATGAGAATAAGTTGAGTAGAAATAAAAAATTACAGTTTTGCAAATGAGACTTGTTTTGTGGCGCTATTCAATCGGGTCATCTAATCTAATGTTAGATTACCTGTATCTTATTGGAGTATGGTCATTTATGAAATTGACCATGTTAAAAATTTTAAATATAATCATTGTTTGCAAAAAATTAACTAAATAGTTAAGGTGATAACATAAGCTCTGTTCAATACCAAAAGTTTTACAAGTTTGAAATTATTAATAGGAATAATGTGAGTGAAAATACAAATTTACAGTTTTGCAAATAATGTTTTGTCGCGCTATTTAATCCCGTCTGTTCCTAATCTAATGTTAAGTTACCTAGCTCTAAAAGAATTCTCGATTTAAGAGATATGAGGTCTGAAATTGGTCACAAATGATCTTTAATCAAGGATAGACTGTAAAGTCAAAGTTTTAAAAATTGGACTCTTTTTGGAATTTCAAAACTGTATCTTTTAGTTTTATTAAACATAAACATAGTTAATATCCTTGTCAGAGCAGTTTTTGGGAAAGAGAGAGAAGACATAAATTTTATTCAAAATAATCAAGGCTTATTTAATTTTATATTTTGGAAAAAAATTGAGAAACATTAAATTATACATAGTTAATAGACATCTTTTGCAAGATCACCCTACTTTACATTTTGCAGCTGGTTACCCCTGTCGCTTTTTGTTAAATTATTTTTGACTAATTTCCTAGTGATTATAAACGAGCAAAAACTAGTCATCAATTTATTCTTAAAATTCGTGTAATTTTTTGATAAAATTATTATTAAATACGATTTTTCGACTCATTATTATTATTATGAGATCTTATCAGTTGATTGAAAAATGGTATTTTCCACTCGAAATACAATGTAATTTCTGCTTGATATATGGTCTGTGCCAGGCCTGGCTAACATACCTTTTGCTAATAATTTTAATGGATGAAAAATGAATTTTAATTCCAAGTTAATTAGGTTTCAGTATTCAAAATGATTTTTCTGCAAAATATATAAAAGTTTTATTGAATTTTTTACAAAACTCTTTTCCCTCACTTTAGACTCAATGCGAAATTAAACTTACTCAATTATTAATATGGGTGTCACACCTCTAAACTATTCATACGTGGCCGGGGGTAACCAGGATCTTGTCAAAAACTATCAAAATTTACTCGATTATTGCAAAGAATTGGAAATACACAGATTCTTTGAAAACGTGCTTGGAAAACTAATAGATTTGAAGCAAGGCATTTGTAATCAACCTGGCTATTTGCTAATGGCCTGGGATAGTCTGGCTATTACGTAGATTTGAAAATATTCAGCACAAACTTTTATGTATATAATTAAATAAATGATTAATAGAACAAAAAAATGCATTTTAAGCCATAATAACGATAATAATAATAAGTTTGTCGACAATCGTCTCATTCACTCCAAACACTCTCTAAATACAGCTTTCATTTTCACACGAATTATTTGAACAGAAAAAAGAGCCTACTTTCAAATAAACCTAATTATAATTGCAGGGACGGCCAGACACTAATAAGTTTTGCGGTCTGTTCCGCCTATCCCGTTCACTCCAACAGAAATAGGAGAGAAAAAACGGCAAATTTATTTCCAATACCATCAGAATTAAACTTAATGAATGCAATTTGTCAGTGTAAATCATTTGGAGCACTATAAAATTGGTACTTCAAGTTCATTTTATTGAACATCACTGGTATAATTACCATATAATAAATGCATTACTGAAATAAACTAAAAACTAATTTAAAAGTTTAATTTGTGAAGAAAGCGAAAAAAATTCAGTTCTGAATAAAAAAGAAACTTTTATTTTAAATATTTTTTTACTTCAGATATGTTTTGAAAAAACATATGCTTTTCATCTGAAAATCTAATTCAAAGAATAAGTTATTCACAAAAAAAGTCGATAAAAAACTTATTCCCTTTTTTCGTCGGTTAACCTCTCTTTTCTTCTCTCTCTCCCTCCCTCCCTCTCTCTCTTTTCCTCTCTCTCTCTCCCCCTCTCTCTTACTCCCTCACTCCCTCTCTCTCTCCCTCCCTCTCTTTCTCTCCCTCTCTTCCTCTCCCTTTTTGAAAGATTAAACTTTTGTTTTATAAGAATTTCCTTCAAATGTTATCAGAACTTCCTTTTGAATCAATTGCTAGAATCGGTTGAACAGAGAAATAAGAGCGAAATCAATATATTTATAACCATTTGAGTAATTCATTTAAATCCCGGGATAGAAAATTCCAGATATTCCTATAGTTTTGTTACGATTGCAAAAACAATTCGTTTTTCATTGGATTATAATTCGGATTCTAAAGCGAAATGTATGGGAAGAATGTAAAGGACTCATATATTTTTTATTCTGTTCCCCCCACACAAAATCGATGTCCCTTTCCCTCTGATTCTTTTTTATTGAACAGTTCCTCTCATTCGTCGACAAAATTCGTTGGGCTTTGATTTATGTATAACTGATGTGAACCACAGATTATAAGCCATTATATTCCTTGAATGAAATTCTTGAAGGAATGAAAATTCTTGGGAACTACAGTCAGGCCTTGTTTTTAAAGAATCCAACTAAAGGGAAGCCTGAGATTAAGAGACACGGCTTTGCCGTACTGACAGCTTTAATCTAAAGATAAGTTACCCTGGATTTAAGATAAACACCGATATAAGGGACAGTTTCATCCTGTAAAACAAAAGACTTTTAAAACGAGGTTTGACTATACATTCTTTTGAGGTATAATTCTGTGGACATTTTTTTCGATGCCATCCCCTCTTATATCAGGTTTTTTTTTCTTAACCCATAAATAAATGATAACTTTTTGCTCGTTTATTTTGCCTCGATTTCCGATATATTATATACGAAATTACTATTTAATAGATTGTATTATTTTGTGTCTGACTTTTGATTTCTCATTTGATTTACAGTTCAATCAATTTCTTTGTGATATTTATTGTTACAGAGAAAACAAATTACAATAATTATAAGCCAGGATTTATGACCAATATAAATTATTCTTGATAAATGTGAAATTGATAGCTATCTGGATATTTATTCTATCAAATTAAATAATGAATAGCTTGATAAATAAATTTACCAATTTATTTAATTTATTCATTAAAATTCAGATAAAATTCTTGTTTGCCTTATTATAAAACTGAACTTGGAACAAAAATATTTTATTTGTGTGTTTAAATTGCTTTAATAATTTATTTTGCTAGTTCATTTTATTACTTTGGAGTGTAATCAAGGAACTCTACAGTGATAATAAATTTTTCAATTATAATACTTTGTGAAAATTAGTTCGCCAATAAAGTTTTACTTTTAATAATCCACTAGGACAGTCAAAAGAAATTGTCAAAAATTAAACAAGCTATTTATTTGTACAATTTTATGTTTTTTCATGGGATATTTGCCCAGATCAATATCAATAACAAAATGAGAATGGCAGCAATTTCCTTCTCTAAAAAGCAAGTATTCTGTTCTTGTAAAACACCTGCATTTCCATTAATATCACACATGAGATTAAAAGTCATTTTATGGACTTATATGGGATAAACATTAAAAAAAATCCCAAGAAATGATTGAAGTTCTAGAATTGAACTGAAGAGAAGAAAATCTGGAAAATTATTTTTTTGAGCCAAATTGATTTCCCGCTAGATATGACCAAGGTCTTTTGTCATAGAAAGGTGGTGCGATAATGAATTTTCATTGGAAAATTTCTGGTAAGTTACTATAAATGCAAATTTACTAGAAGAGTACTTTGAAAAATTATTTAAATCCCCTATTTGTTCTATAAAAACTCGCTCAGGGTAAAATTATATTATCTAAAACATTGTTCTTATAAAAAATAAAACTAGGTTAAATCATATGTGGGTATAAGGAATCTGTAACCTCATGGCCGGCTTATAAACAGCTACATACCCCCATGAGCATGTCAGTTTTGGCGCTCTTTGTTCATCAAATAAATTCTTTTATCGATTAAATACTATTATTTTCGGGACAATATTTTCCTGATTCAAAAAAGTACTTTTCAATAGATTTTTTTTCCAGTAAAAAAAGAAATTTAATGATTGAAAAGTTGATTGGATTTCATTCAGAGAATGGCTTTTATTTAGGAATTCATTTATTATTTTTCTCTCTCATCGAAGACGTCTAATAAAACCAAGTTTTTTTTATTAAAACCTCTAGTTTTCAATAGAGAGCAGGGTAGAAAAACCGTTTATTTTTACCATTTATAAGATATATGAAACCAAAAGCTCTTATAATAAAAAACAAAATAAAATAATATTTATATAAAAAGTGATTTTATTATAAACGCAGAGAATAATTATTAGAGGAATAATAGTCATAATCTTTTTTCTCCTGGTTTATTCACTATTCATGTATAAATTACAGCTTAATAATACAGATATCTGTCTTGAATTGGCGGGATTACCAAGCTCATCAACATTATTCGATTAGTAATTTTATAGGGGGAGTTTAGATTAATGAAGATACTTCTGTTTTATTTATAAGAAAAATTAATTACAGTCTACTGTCGATTAATAAAAATACAGGTTGGTACTGGTCAGAGCTGTCTCTTTTATCAGGGTAATTTTTCTTAAACCCGGGTAACTTGACGATAGACTGGGAGCTGTCATTGAGGAAAAAACTGTGGATTCTCTTAAACCAAGGATAGAATGTAATATAAAGTGACATGGGGAGGACTTAATAAAGTTTTTTACATTAAGGGCGACCCCCTCTGCAAAGCACACACACATATAGACTGCAAAAATTACCTTTCATTTAATGGTTTCATAGCGTGTCGTTTCAGCCAAACAGACGATTGAAATAATATTTTTCTCCGCAAAATATTTTGCTTATGGATTGAAATACACACCTCTTATATGCAAAATAGTAGTTCTCCCTTATATTCTGAGCCATTCTTTGCACAGAATATCCATAAACACTATTCTCATGTATTTTAAACATTACGATACGATTTCTAATGCTTTTCGTTACACAAAACGGATTTCAAAGTGATTTTGAAAGCGATTCCATTGAAAAGTAGAGGAAAATAATAGTTTGAATAATAATAGTCTGAAGGCTTGTCAATGGTGTGACCCTGTCTTTCAGGAAATAGACAATGATCAGTTTTACTTGATTTTCATGATAACTAAAGAATATCAGCTAGAATTTATGGTTATGCTAATTATTTGACAGTTTTTTTCATAAGCTCCCCAAGCATGTCTGTATATTAATATAGAATGTAGACTAGCCAATAATAAAAGTAGGATCATGGTCATTTTAAAATATGGCTGGTCACTCTACTTATGTGAAGGATATTCAGTTGTTTTTCCGATTTTCAAAGGAGTTAAAAAAAATAGTTATTCTGTGCGCAAAACAAAACCCATTTGGTGTTATTGATAGTCCTGTGAAAATGATTCTGATAAATTTTATAAAATCTGACTAGTTTACAGAGAACTAGCTGTTAAAGTTAAAATATAATAGCTAAATCTCGGAGATAATAAACATTTTTCGGTAAAACATCAGACTGTACATTCACATATTGCTAGATAAAAATTGTTTCTAGAAAATATTATACCTTGTTACAAAAAAAATCTTTCATTGATAATTAATCTAAAAATTGAGAAAATAAATAATGCAATTTAGGTCCATAAGTATTAAATTAAATTAATAATTGAATCTAGTAAGCGCAAGAAATTTATTAGTTACAGTTTTTAGTTTAATTCAAAGTAAATTGTTACTAGTTATTATAATCAAATAATTGTAGTAATGAATTAATATTTGCTTCTTCTTATTAAATATGGTTTTAAAATAAATAAAATATTCAGAAAGCTAATTCACTAGAGACTTTAAATATCCAGATGAATTTTAAATATTTAGGTTAATGATTTTAAAATTACAGCTTAAAAATGGTTAAGGAAAAGTTAATTTGATATGGTTAGAAAATTAAAAATTAATATTAGCTAGTTGCAAAATTAAACTAAAAACTTTAATTCACTAAAAATTTAACCAATATAAATTATTTAAATAAAATATTTAATAATAATATTTACCTAGATTTCAAAAATTACAGTTTGCAAACGACAGATGCAAGATCATAATTAACTCTATTCACATGAGATTTATAGACAAGATTAATTTTTATCAAATCTAAACAAATTAAAGCATAATTCAACGATGATTAATTGGACAATGTCAAAAAATTTATCAAGAATTTCAATCAAAGACAATGGGAATATTTTCTCAAAATGGGAATTAATTGAATTTATCAGTTTCCTCATTCATTTATCTAATAGTTTCTCACATGAATTCAATTACTATTTGAGTTCTGGCTATAATTCAAGGATGATCAAGTTGGTTTCAATCTGAGGGGATGATTGCTCAAAAAATTGTTCCTGGTAAAACAGATACATCAGTTGAAAAGATGATCAAGCATAAGTTGCTAGTTTATTTTGAAGAAAAATGCACAAAAAAATATGAGCATGATATAATTTAAGAGGCAGTCTAGAAGGACAAATACCAGCCTGGTGATGCCGACCAACAATAGTATTCGTATTTCAAAGACAATTATAAACCATTTGATTGATTATAATTTATATCTAATGCGTGACCAATGATTGTCAGCACAGGAAACACACGAACCGTCAAATTGTATTACAAAGAATATATTAAACCAATTTTCATTTTCAATATTAAATTCAATGTAGTATTATTTGAATTGTTTCGGATGAGACTAACAATTACTAAATGTTTATAATGCAGTACTGGATAACTGGTTCTAATGTTTGTCTGGAAATACAATAATGTAGTTTATTAGGCATTCTGTGCTCATAAAGGCTGGGAACAGCTCTGCTCAGGGTTCAAATAGGGCACCGGAATTAATTGAAATTCATTTAGAAAATTACGGGAAGTCTTTGCAAATAATACTAAATATAAGCCGCTTCTCAATTATGTATGCCATGAATATGGGATGGCCAAGGTTTATTTACTAGAAACGCTTTTCAAATTAGAAGGATACTTTGAAGAAGTATCAAAAAGGAGTGGGAAAGGAACAAATCCGATAATTAAGAAGGGTTAATTTATGTTAGACCCACCTTGATCATCCCATAGACAGCTTTCATCACTCATTTCGCTAATGAAATAAAACTAATACTAATTGAATGAATTGTGAAAAATACAGTTTTCAACAAAATTAAAGTTTTAAATAATTGATGTGAAAAATATTTTTAGTGCAGAAGTATTTGGAAATTAATTCATTACAAGAATACTAATGACTTGTCTTTTGAGGATTGAGCCAAAAATTTTTGCTCATTTTTTTCTCCACTTTTAGCGGTTTGGAGAGAGAGGCAGAGGCAGAGGCAGGGGTAGAGGCAGAGAGAAAGATTAAGAGAGAGAGGGAGGGGAGAGGGAGGGAGGAAGAAAGAGAGAGAGGGAGAGGGAAGGAGAGAGAGGGAGAAAGAGAG
>JAQIWP010001855.1:0-13006 GCA_034695525.1 Euzetes globulus
ATTTATTAATTACTTGTTCATTTAGTGAACTGACACTTCTGACAAGAATATTCGAAAACATTTATTGGTGAAAATTAAATATATTAATGTTTTACTTGAATCAAATTCATAAAACATTATTATCATTCAAAACAACTTGCTATGAAAGCAAGATGTCCTAACAATTTGATTATAACTTTTTACATTAAGTTAATTTAGCTACTAATTGATCCGAGGAGATACATGGTAAATTACCGAAAATATTTATATTTAAATTTTCAGTTTACGGAGATAACGAAATACCCTCTGCATTAAACAAATACCATGAACAGTGATGGGGCATTCACATTTATGCACTCCTAGGAGTGTAAACTCTACAATGTTTTTCTGCCATATATTACAATAAAATGATTATCATGATTGAAACTAAGCAAAATATCATCCATTATACTGATATGAAAATTTTATTGTTTAATTTAATTATTTAAAAAAAACTCTAGTCATCAAATTTGCTCGCTATCTGTGATTTCAACTTCTTTTGGTAGTCATTTCCGACATCACTTGAAACACACCAAGATATGACCATTTTATACCAATTCTATGTTTTGTGTTTAGTTTTAGTAATTTTTATTTATTGCCTGCACAACTTAGAAATTCTTCCAAAAATCATATTAACTTTAATATCAAGAAAACAAATTATTTTTCATAATTGTGTTTATAATTCTTCAAATGTGTAATCAAATTATTTTTCATCGGCAAAACTTTAAATGATCTTTCTCGTAATTACCAAAATTATAATCTTTTATCATGTACGTCATTCTCATGGAACTTTGTCAGCTAATCTCTCAAGTAATAGCCAATTATTTTTACTAGTGTATGTTAGAGTGTTTTATGTATAATATTAAACAACTAATAATAATAATAATAAACATAGATTAAAAATGTATTTAACCTGTTTAATTGTATTCAAAATTATATTCATGAAATTTCAAATAAGTTAAGAGTGGGGAACTCATCATAATTAATTTAAATCACTATCTCTATTTTTATGTTGAGCCATTGATGCCCAAGGTACAAAGGTTATGATAGAGCGGTTTAAACACCAGAGAATGCTCCTTAGCGTCTAAAATAAATTTTTTTGAAAAAAGTAAGGATGGTTTTAAAACACCCAGTTCCTCCTCTGAAAATCGGAAGATTTATAGAAGTCTTTGGGTCAATTTATTTGCTGAAGCTAGGAAAAATGTTCTTTTGGTGTTAGGATGACCAGAACATACCCAAATAACCCCCCCCCCCTTGATAATCTTTGATATTAGGCCATAATTAAGCTTGAAAATAAAATTTTAGTTTAATGTCTGTCTACATTTCAATCACTCAAAGTCTAAATTCAAGGTTTATTTTGTTTGTTGTATCGAATTATAGGGTTTTTTGACCATAAAATTCGATCAATATTTTAAAATATTAAAAAAAATTAAATTTATAGTCACACAGTTCTTGAGCTGTTCACAAGTTTACCATTTTGACATAGAACTTGCTTGTTCTGATAAGTTTTGCTGAGAACCATACTAATTTGAAATTATGAAACTACTTTTGGGCGGAAATCATTATAATTCAGGAATGAAAATAGTATTAAAAATATTAATTATTATAATAAATAAGTCATATTATATGAAATCTATTAGAATTGTGTGAAAAATCAGACATTTTTTCGAAATCAAGTGAAGCGAATGATTGTCAAAATCAATATTATCGAAGAAATTGTGTCAAATTAAAACTGTTTCTCTACTCATATCACGATTTCGATTCAAAATCAATTTGTGTGACAATAATTTCAAGGTCTTTGGGTTTGAAATAATTAACGACTTTTAGAAAACAATTTTCACTATTATTTGATTTATTAATTATCGGTAAAAAATATCTTTTTTCGGAACTGAAATCTTATTCGTCCTTCAGATCTAATTTTTTGTCCATTCGAGCGTTGAACCACTTTTTATTCAATTTTAAACTTTTACAATAATAAGGAATTATTGGAGTGAATAATTTCATTTTGCACCTTTCACCCCACCCCCACCTCTAAGAACATTTTAATGAAACGAAAATAAATCGAAAATGATTAAAATTTCTTGAAAATTTGAAAATATATTATATAAAGAGGTTAATCAATTTAATTTACACAGCAATTGGGGTTATGATCGTTGCATAGCTTTGATTCAATACTTGGTTCAAACGATTTTTTTTAAATAAAAAAAGTAAGTCATTTTTGAGTAATAGTTTAATAATTTTTTAATTTCAAAACAATTTCACGGATAATCAATAAAATTCTGAACAAATGTAAACATTTAAATAAATTATAAGAATTTTGAGTAAAGAGTTGTATTAATGCGAATCTTAAGAAACATAATTAGAAGACTTCTTTAAATCCTTTTGGATGTCATCAATGATTCCGTCGACATTGAAGTCAGTGAGTTTGTCGAGGCTGTCCTTCTTAGGCTCCTCATGCTTTGGCTCGTAATGAACGTGTTTTGTTATGTGTACGGGAATGGGATAATGTTTGTGCTCGTAATCGTGTTTAGGCTGATAGTGGTGTTCTAAATCCGTTTCGTACTTAGGGATGTGAATAGGAATGGTATGGACCGGAGGAATATGGATTGGAATCTCGGGAATGTGGGAATGAAACTCAGGAATGTGTGGTTTTTCATAGTGTCCTCCATAGTGTCCTCCGTGCTTATCGCCCGTATCAGAGATATGAGTCCATCCTTTGCCACCATCTTTATGTGTGTGAAAGTCGTGTCCTTTGTGATGATATCCATGTTTCGGAGCCGGGTGCTCTATTTTAGTTCCATACTCCCACGAACGACCTGTTTGTTGAAATACCATTATAAATTGTAAACTAAATTTATAGACCTAATTTTATTTCAATTTGTTTGCATGCTATTTCTAGCCATGAGTATATAAACAATATTTAAAATCTTATTTCACCATTTTTCAATCGAATTGATTTTCGAATTGCAGGATTCAATAAAGACAAAAATATATAAAAGATTGGTTCTAAACTCAACATACATTGTATATTAATTATAAAGTATACTGTTAGATTTTAAAACTTTCCTTGATTATATTGGTGTAATTCAAATTAATCTTACCTTTGGCCTTATGGTACTCATGTTTAGTATCATGGTGAACTGAATTGTGGTCATCCTTCCAATCTGGTGGTAATGACAAGATTTCCAAAACATTCATCAAAATGACGAAAAGGCACAAAACTATTGACTGTTTAGTCATTTTTTCAAATGAGAAAATAATCCTTTCACTGGAGGCTACGAGTTGTGACTTAACTGGTATACTTTTAGACTAAATTAAACCAATTTTTCAAAGTCTACTGGTTTTTATAGTTTTTTTTGGTTTCAAATAAAACCAAAGCTTTTGTCACCGAATAGTAGTTCGAAATATTTGTTGAGTAATAATAGTGTCGACTAATTACATAAGCCTTCGGTTATATAATTGTAATTTGATTGCAATTCCTGTCAATTATAGTCAACAGTTTGTTTGCCATATCTATGAATAAAATATATTTGATTTTTTCATACCAAACACAAAATTATTATTAATTAAGTTTTTTTATTGAAAAAAGTAATTAAAAATTTGATATATGGCCTAAAGTCAGAACTAAAGTCACTATCACTTCAAACAATTCTAGTGTTTTTAAAAATCAATGCGAAGATAAAAATTTATTCAAAGCTATTGAACCATATTTTCAAAATGTTTACAAGATATTATATCATATTATAAACATGTCTTGAGCAATTTTATTTGACTGACCTACATGCTTCAAGAACAGGTGAGTTATCCAAGATTATTGTTATGCAAAAGATTAATGAAATTTGAGTTTAAGGTGTTTATGTGATGTCCTGGAAAACAGATTGAATTTCATTGATTCAAAAAATTTATTCAATTTTCTGTAGAATTCACACAATTATAAATTCAATGGGAAATTGGTTTTTGAGTTATTAATGCAATTATTGATTCGTCTCTAATTGTGTTCATTTCCTTCCTTTTCTTATTTGAAAAGTGTCAGTTCCTTTTGTCCAATAATACTAGAATCAATTACTTAAGACAACGAATGCTAATGTCTGACAAGTTGTTAAAGTCTTTCTAAATATTTGTTTTTATTATTGAAGATTTCATAAATTTTTCCGCTACCCTTGATAATAAACTTGTAAATACTTATAATTAAAAGTGGAGGAAAGCAGAAATTTTGATTTTATAAGCAATTAAACAATTTAATGTACTAAAAAAATATTTTAAAATATTATTCTAGCAAATAGTTTTACTATCACTTCAATTAAGTTATCGGATTATTGATGATATGAAACAAATGCTATTTTTTAGTTTTTGAATCCAAGACATTTCAAATTAAGAGTTCAGTTATTGTAAACGTTTTGAATATTTTTTCTAAAATGAACACAAGTTTTTTGAAAATGAATCAATTTTTATTACTTTGAAAAGAAAACATTTTGATGATCTCTTAGTTAACAAGATTTTTTATTCAACATTAATCAGACTTAAATTAAAAGCTCAATATCTGTTGAGATAGTCTGACTGACTGACTGACTTTCGGCTCATTTCCTCCAGTAGTTCAAACCGCTGTATCCGAGACCTCCGTATCCATAACCCAATCCGTATCCGAGACCTCCGACATAGGTTTTGGCGACACCAACGTTGCCCAAACCATATCCATATCCGAGACCATAGGTGCTAGTATATGCTGGAACACCATATCCAGCGTAGCCAAGACCATAGCCGAGTCCTTTTAGCAAATAATAAGATGAAAGTTGGAAAAGGCTTTAATTGATAGTTAGCTCACCATAACCGCCATATACGGTGCTAAAAGCGACGGCTACCAAACCCAAGAAGACGAGAGCGGTCTGAATAAGAATCGATTGAGAAATTAATAAAAACTTTAGACAATATATTTAGTGAAAACTCACCAAAGATTTCATTTTTTCAGTTGATTCGAAGTTTTGAAACTTGAAGTGAATTGTTTGAAATGCGAATGTCTTCACCAGAATTTCGGCGTTCCTTATATACTGAAAACCTGAGCCCAGACAGACCTTGAAATTCGAACTATCAAAATTCGGGGCTTTCCGAAAATTTTTTCAAAACATGATAATTTTTGGTGGGCCAAGAAGAGATAACTTATTAATAGTATCTGCTATTTTTTAGTTGGGAAATACTTGAAATCTGAATCTTGATGAATTTTTTCCCATCTTAATAGATTATTTTGTTAGACTTTCACGTATACAGAATTTTAAAAAAGAATATTCGAAATGACCCTGAAGTAATTGCTTAACCGGGAAGTCCCTCTGTAGATCAACCACATTATTCTTCAAATAAAATCCAGTTCATTATAAATATCGAATATATATTCATTTATATCAATGCACAGTTCAAATCCATAAATTTTCAGATAATTGAGTCTGGGCCTCAATTGAGCCTCAATATTCATGGTCGTTAAATTTCATATTAGGGACTTTCCGAATATATTATTGATTATATTATTACTTATATATCACTCATCTATTTTTCTATCATTTTAAAAAATATTTTTTATTTAGTATTCTTTTTTCATTTAAATAATTTAAATTTTTATGCGAACCTCTGTTTTCAATTCTAAAGGACAATAAAACTTATTTTTTGTGGAACGAATTAATGAAGTCAGGCCTGTTTTTCGGCCTTTTCCCTTGAAATTTGTTTCAAACCTCAATGGGGGGCTATTTTCGCAAAATCTCGATCTCAGACGAATACATACTATCCCCCCTATGGCGACCTCTAAATTAGTGAAAATACTTTTCAATTTTATATCCTTTTAGACCAATGATTGGGAATGGAATAAATATTGTTAGGCATTATTTTCTAAAGGAGATTCTGCAGGAGCTTGAAGAAATCAAATTCATTTAGGCTTTGATCTGATCGCAAATTCATGTAAACTAATGGAATTCAATTTGAATGCAAATTATTTAAGACATTTGTTTGTGACTAATGTTTAAAGAGATGCAACAGACTGTCATTCAGTTAAAAACTGTTGCTATGCTTGGTCAATTTAACCTTCGACATTCAAATGTTGATAATGTCTTAATTTTATTCAATAAATTTCTTCAAAAGGACATTAACTTTAAAAGTAAGAAAAAGTTTTTTCCCAAGAATATTAATCGGTTCATCACAAGTCAAACCAACAACAAGCCTACGGTCACCGAATCTCTCAATGTCAACCTTGAAGGGTATTTCCCGATTTAACTCCAATAATTTTTTTTTCTGCTAGACACCCTCTGGGAATTATGAGGGAGGGCATTCTTGTCAGTAAAGTCTTTAATAAATTCTTAAGGTCGAATAATAATTTAAGACCAAATTTAATCACTTTTTTTGGTCCGATTCTAACACTTCGAAGGATTTAATGTTTTGACAGTTGAGAAACAAATTTTTTTCAGAGATATAAATAACTCTTTCAGACAATTGAGTAGTCATTTTACTGAACATTTTACTAATCAGTACTAAAATCTCTTGTTCTGTAAATTCATTACTAAATTATATATTTAATATCCCAAATCGTATTTGAATTATAATTTAAAAACTCAAGCTCATTTATGTCAGTCGAAGCTTGGCTAATTTGGAAAAAATGAATGTTCAGTTAAATAGAAAAAATATTTATTCTTTATATTTTTGATTTACAAAATTTACAAAATTATTAGTTTTCCTAATTTAGAGTCAAAAATAGAATTTGGGTTTTATTTAACAAAAATTGGAGTTTAGAAGTGTTTTGCGATTTTGCCGTTTTTGTTGACAGACTTATTTTTTCCAGTATCCCAAACCGCCATATCCGAGACCATATCCAACACCACCGTATCCGAGTCCGCCGTAGTAACTGCGGCCAAGACCAAGACCTCCGTAGCCGAGACCACCGTAGCCGAGAGTACTGTAGCCGAGACCACCGTAGCCGAGACCACCGTAGCCGAGACCATATCCAAGACCTCCATAGCCAAGACCGCCGTTAACGACGACGACTGCCATGCTTGAAGCCACCATGGCGAAGAATACTAGAGCGATCTGAATTGCAAACGAAAAATATTTAAAGACTTTTCCAAAGACCAAATCAAATGAAAACTTACGACTGCTTTCATTTTTAATTTGAGGCTTTGTTTTGAAAGTTTTAAGGAATTTTTCAAACTTTGCTTTTCGAATGTCTTCCTCGACAATTGCCTGGTCTTTATATACTGAAATCCAAAAGCTCATCCAGTCCTTGACAAAAGGGCTGTCCTATTTCCAAAACTGATCATATGTCTCATCAAAATGCTTAAAATAGAGTTATATCAAAGAAGAATTCAATTTTTGGAATTCCAACAAAATTTTGATAAAGTGATATATATTTTTTAAATTTAAAAAGTTATTAAAAAGTTATTAAAAAGTTAATAAAAAAGTTTCACTCCTTTCCTAAATCCAAGTTTTCAGATCAAATGATAATTTTTAACGCCATTAGAATTTCTAATTAGGATTTTTTCTTCAAATGATCTTCAAATTCAGATTAATTGCATTACTTTCTCGAATTTGTTTTGAAACTTTTTCTACAAAAATAATTATTTTTTTATCAAGTTATTGAATTTCAAATATACCGTACTATCTCTAAAAGTTAAATTATGAGGGCTTGACACTTCTTGACTAAATTTACAAAAACATATGATTTAACTTAATTTAGCAAGGTTATTCCTCATTCGTTTTTAAACATTTTAATTTCTAGAACTTTCTTCTGTGCCATTGAATTCTAAATTCAATTATAATTTATCGGCATTAAATTAATAAACCATTTTTTAAATTGAACAAGTTCCAAAAATCCATAAATATCTTAATTATAAGGATTATTAAAGACATCAATATTTTAAACACATTATTCGAATTTCGAAATCTTCTCTTCCAAATGTTCACCAAATTTTGGCAATGTTTGAGTCAGTTTTCATGCGCTAAAATTCGAATTACGCTAAAATTGCAAGTGGCAATTCTTAAACATCTTTAAACATACATGTATCTTAACAATTGAGATGAATAAGTAACAAATTATTTAGTAAGGAACTTACTTATAATTAAACGTTCACCTCATTTTAAATTCATAGATCCACAATGTTTCAAATGTTCATAGAAAGGGTAGTTTTTCACAATTGAAAAGCTTATATTATATTGTATAGTCGCAAGATGTAAAACCTTTATTCAAAAATATCATAAAATGTTTAAAAATAAGACAAACTATAAAATCAAACTTTTCGTTCGAAACATATTGAGGTGAGTTTAATTATTAGTAAGTTCCTTTATTAATCATTTGTTGCTTATTCATCTCAATGGTTATGATATATGTGAGAATCTTTTATTAAGAATCTACTTGTACAACTTGGCACATTAAAACTAACTAAAAATTTGGAACATTTTGTGAAACATTGCGGATCTGAGCTATAATTTGTTTGACTTTAAAATTCTGAATATATTTGTGTTTGTAATATATATTTAAATAAAAATTGATCATATCTTGTAAATAAACAATAAATTACAAGTATTTCTTCAATTCAATTAAACTAGAATTGCTTGAAAAGTGGTGAGCATTGAATCGGTTTCGAAACGATATTCAATGCTAGACTCTTATGCCATGCCTTTGATTTTGTAAACATTTTATTGATTTTATTCAGCGACAAACACCTTCTTCATATCATAAATAAATTTATCAGAGACAAACACCCATTCTTGTCCTGTACTAGAAATATAGACCGTATAAATGACGAGGTGAAGGACGCCAGTCTTCAATTAGCTCAGGACTAATGTTTTCTTATAATTAATTCGTCAAAAATATATTTTTATGACATATTAATCGATTGATTTGAAAATCGAGTCTTCATTTATATTCCAATGACTTTGATTTAAATTCTAATTTGCGAACGTTTTGATGAAATTAATACCAATGACAAGAATAGAACAGCCCTTTTATCAAGGCCTGGATAAGCTGTGCATTTAAGTATATAAAAGAACCAGGAAATATAAGAAAAACATTTGAATAGAAAAGTGTGAGACATTTAATTTAATATCTGAAAGCAAGCGTTGAAATCAAAGATGAAATCTGTGGTAAATTTTTATTGAATTTAGGGTTTGAAAAGTTTTCAAAACATTTTCACCCATTCATTAGACGGCAATTGTTTTCTTGGCTCTGATCGCCACTTGTGTTGCAACATATGGCTATGGATTAGGTGGTTATTACGGTGGTCTTGGCTATGGTAAATCTTACTATGGTGGCTACGGACTGGGTTATGGTCTTGGATATGGTAAAAGTTACTATGGTGGTTATGGACTGGGTTACGGTCTTGGATATGGCAAGTCTTACTATGGCGGCTATGGACTGGGTTATGGTCTTGGCTATGGTAAATCTTACTATGGTGGCTACGGACTGGGTTATGGTCTTGGATATGGCAAACGTTACCTAAGTGGTTATGGATTGGGTTATGGTCTTGGATATGGAAAATCCTACTATGGTGGTTTGGGCCACGGTTTATATGGTATTGGATATTCTGGCAAAACTTATTATGGTAGTTATGGACTTGGCAGGAAGTACCTGAGTGGTTATGGTCTTGGATATGGCAAGGGTTACTATGGTGGTTATGGACTAGGCTATGGTCTCGGTGGTCTTGGATATAGCAAAGCGTACTACGGTGGTCTGGGTTATGGTCTTGCAGGTTACGGCAAACCTCTTTACGGTGGTCTGACTAAAGTGGCATATTATAAGAAAAAATAAGCGAAACAATCACTTCTTGCCTTCTAAAGAATTGTCAAACAATTTCTAATTCTTGTTAAATATAGTCAAAAAGTTTATTTAATTTAAACTAATTTCCCACAAATTCATTGCTAACAGAAAAAGGCGTTTGAATAAAAAAAAATGTTGATTAATAAAATTGTTTTGTAATTCGATGAACTTTACATCAAAAATAAACTGTTTTTGATATTAAATAAATAATAAATAAATGAATATTTCTAGTTAAAAACCGGTGGTTTACTTTTTCTCATTCCTACAAGGAATAGTGTTTATAAAATTAACCTTGTTTATTTAATTTTTTATCGATTATCAAGCAGCTAAAAGATATATTTTAGCTAATGTTTACAACTGAAGTTAAGGTGTCAGGGTCTTAAAATCCTTGTTTTTAGTAAGAGTCTCTAATTAAACTTAAATTCTTGCATTTTTAATTAGAATAGATTTTACCTAGTGATTTAGATAGTATACCTCCCACAAACTGCTTGTCATTTTATAACTAAAAGCTTTGAAGCTGAGACAAACATTTATCAATACCGAAGGCAATTCTTGAGTTTGAGCCAACAACATATTTATTTTAAATATTTGATAATTCAATTAAAGAACCAAGAGTTGTGTCAACTAAACAGACACTGAGAGTGGGCTAAACAAGGTTTATGAACGATTAAAAGTGACATTTATCTCAATTATTTCTACTAAAATTATGAAATTTTTCAATGAATAAAATCTCTGATTTGATTGACATCTATTATATGTTCTATAAATATATTGAGATCTTCAACAGAGAAAGGATTTAATTGAATTTCATTGACTTTATATAGGAATTACATAAATATTACAACAGAATTGTTGTGTCTATTGTTTCAAAAAAATCAAAATTTCATGACCACAAAAAAGTTTTAATTAATGAGTCAGAACTCATTAGAATCATTATTCACGAAACCATAATAATAATAATAATAATAATAATAATGACTTAGATAATTCAATAAATACTGAAATTAGTGGATTAATAGCGGAAACTTTCATTCGTTTTTCTCTGAATAATAATTTACGTGACGTTTGTTCAGCAAAAACAAAAAACATCTGACGAAAGATAATCCCTTGGATTAAATTGAATAACCAAGATACGATTTTAGCTAAAGCTTTCTAAATTGTAAGTTAAACTTAGCCTAATTATATTTAAAAGTTGTTTTTGTCTTTTAGATGACCTTCATAAGTCTAAATTTGTGAGCAAAACAAGCTTAATATTGATCATTAATTATAATCCTCAGATTAAATAAGAGCTCTTGGTTACACCTGTTGAACACACCCTGTTCATTAACCTTCACTTAAAGTACAGAACTACTTATTATTTATTGATTAGTATTCAATTATTTTGAAATTAGTTTGAAGTTTGAAGGATTTTTGGCAAACTATTGCTAAGACTTTTAGAAAAATTTTGAAATTAATTTCTAACTAAATTTATTTAAAAAAAATTTCTTTTTTAATTTTGATGAAAGCTTTAAATAAAGAAAGAGTTAAACAACTTTCTAATTGTAATCTGGTTTTTGAAGTTTCAAACAAAACCGGTTTAAAATTGAAATTAAGAAAAAACTACTTTTTATTTTAATTTTGAGCCAAATTCAATCCCAAAATATTCTTTTTGTTTCGCAATTTTGTTGTTGTTTTTATAGTTGACTTTGAATTTGAGTCACAAAAAACAGCTTTTGCTAAGAAGAAAGTACTTTCTATCTCGAGTTTGATTCCAATCATCGGAAGAGTCAGCTCTTCGGACAAAGTCTTGAAGTCCTATTATTCAAAGTATTTGTTGAATACGAAAATGCATTTTATCAGTAAATCTATAACTTGTGTTACAATTTTGGTGGTAATGATTGAAGATTCGTCTCAATACTGTTCAAAGTTTGGACGTCATCTTCTTCAACACCAGTGCGTTCTGACCCCAGAATCATCTGAAGGACCCTATTATTTGCCTAATCATCTGATCAGAAGAGATATAACTGAAAACAAAGAGGGACTGCCCTTCAAATTGAGGATGACTTTCACAGACGTCAATACCTGCGAGCCATTGTCCAATGTCTCGGTTGATATCTGGCAGTGTGACGCAAGTGGCGAGTACTCTGGATACGTTGATGCCGCCCCAACCACTTCTTTGCATACAGACCCCACCGATAACAAGACTTTCCTCCGAGGCATTCAAATGACTGATAAGGACGGAAAAGTTGAATTCGATACTATTTTTCCTGGTATTCAAACAATTTCTTTTGATAACCTTGATGATTGCTGATAGGATCAGGAAATTATTTTTCAAAAGATCATTATCTAGATTCAAAAAAAGATGAGTCAAATTTTGTCTGTTGATACAAAGTGCAAGTGGATGTTTTATGGAAAAAATTTGACCTTGACATTGTATTGATTCTTGCTTTATTTTTTTGCTACTGTTTAATCAATTTAAATTCAAAATTATTGAAGTCATTAAAGTTAATAAATGATCTTATACATTTATTGTATTACTAGGTTGGTATAGTCCGAGAACAACTCATATACACATATCAAGTCATCTGGGTGGAAAGACCATTCATACTGGACAGTTGTATTTCTCGAATAAACTGGTCAATAGGATCGCCCGCTTCTATCCCTATAATAAAACGAAAACAAGTCGACAGACCAACGAAGAAGACTGGCTTTACAACAGATATAAAGGCGTTCAGTCATTGATCACTAATATTAAGCCAATTAAAGGCAAACGAATCACAAATGGAATGATCGGAGAATTAATCATCGGTTTAGACCCGAATGAAGAATCCAAGACTGCTCTGAACGGAAGGGGTTAGTGGAGTGCAGACGGGCCTAAGGAAGGCAAAAAATTGCTAAAAATTGAAATCCAAGATTTAAAACTTTATTTTAATTTAAATAAAAGCTTTTTTCAAATTTAATTTCTAATTTTCGGTAAATTATTATCTTCTTCTAAGATCAATTAATAGCCAAATTAACTCAACGAAGCAAATTAACATGTTACAATCAAATTGTTAGAACATCTTCTTTGCTTTTATAGCAAGTTGTTTTGAATGATAATAATGTTTTATGAATTTTATTCAAGTAAAACATTAATATAAAATATATTTAATTTTCACCAATAAATGTCTTCAAATATTCTTGTCAGAAGTGTCAGTTCACTAAATGAACAAGTAATTAGTAAAG
>JAQIWP010001856.1:0-13005 GCA_034695525.1 Euzetes globulus
AGAGAGAGAGAGAGAGAGAGAGAGAGAGAGAGAGAGAGAGAGAGAGAGAGAGAGCAACTAATTTATAAGTAAAATGATAAATAGTTTCCATTAGTTTCCATAAGAGCCGAATGTCTTTTGGATTTTATGGATTATAAACTGGATATGCATTTAGTGAATGATAAAAAGGCAGTACAACAGGAATTAGCGATCAATTTAAAAAAATTGTTTGATTGCATTCATTAATCAAATTTCTCGTCTGTATTGAAGGTTAATTTGATTTTTCCACTAATTGTCTGTTCTGTTCTGAACCAAACATTGCTTTTCTGATGGTTTTGATATATTTTTTCCAATAAAAACACGTTTATTAGCGTATATTCAGACGATCGACATTCGCAGCACCGGCTGTTGGACAGGTTATTTCATTTATCACAAGAAGAAAATCCAAAATTGACAGCCATTGGATTGAGGATCGGATCCGGACTACAATTTCAGGTCCTATCGAATTAAGTCATCAATCGATTTGTGGAGAGGCCTCTAATTTATTGACAATTCCCACAGACTTCTCCTCATATTTGCTTTTGATTTACAATTCATTGATATTTGTCATATTTGTCTTATATGATGAGGTCTGAGCTTTTATATGCCATTTGAGCTAATGTTTGACCGAAGGCCAAATTCAATTAAAGGAATTGACTAAAGACTGCATTCTCGTTGTCTTTCAATAATAACAATGAATTTGATTTGAAATTCGAGATTCAAATAACCGATAATTTCGTTTCCATTTATTCATTAAACTATTCGTTGAACTGATTAAAAGATTGTTCTTTAAATGTCATCGAACACAGTCTCAAATTCGGATACAAAACCTAATTCACCTAAAAGTTCTCCACCAAAAGGTGACACAACTAATAATGAAAAGACAGACCCAACGTCAAGTTCTGGTACAAAAACAAATTCACCCGCCAAATCTGCAGTAAAAACGGACACAACTCCTAATTCTGGGGCAAAAGCCTCGACTAATGGAAAACATGGACCGAATGAAAGTAATAATAAATTGAGCACACCTAAATTGCCCGCTTATGATCTGGATTTGCTTAAAAAGAAGGGATTTACAATTGGAAAGGCACTGAATAGTGGCTCATTCAGTACTGTTTGTAGGGCTGACATGAATGGAAAGCCAGTTGCCGTTAAGATAATTGATTTAAGTAAGACATCGAAAGATTATGAAAAGAAATTCCTTCCGCGAGAATTGAATGCCATGGTTAAATTAAAACATCCCAACATTATTACAGTACATCAGATTTATACCCTCCAAGGAGTCAGGATCTATGTGTTTATGGATTTGGCCGATGGCGGAGATATTCTGGATTTGGTAAAAAGCGGCCCCTGTCCAGAAAATAAGGCTAAAGTACTGTATAAAGGAGTGGCCGAAGGGTTGGAATATATACACAAAGAGGGTTTCGCTCACAGAGACATAAAAAGTGAAAATATTCTTCTGAATAAAGAGCGGACAGTCGCCAAACTCGGAGACTTCGGATTCTCGAGGACTTGCTTTAATCATGAAACAGGCGAAAGACTATTAAGCAATACCTTTTGTGGAAGTGCTTGCTACGCCGCCCCTGAAATTCTGATGATAAAGCCATACAATGCTATGATTAGCGATATCTGGTCTATGGGTGTTGTCCTTTATGTTATGGTCAACTGTAGACTTCCTTTTACTGATAAAAAGTTGAGAAATATGCTAAAACAAGAGCTCAAAAAGAAGCTCGAATTCAAATCAAGTATTTCCGAGTCGTGCAGAGATCTGATCGGTCATCACTTGGAGCCGGACGTCAAACTAAGATATACAATGAAACAGGTTTTGCAACACAAATGGTTCCAATAGTCGAAAGTCCCTTCAGTTAACAGTATCTAAATTTCACTAAAAGTTTTAAACTAGATTTTAAAGTTTTGTTTAATAAAGAAAATGATTTTCATTCAGTATTTAAAAGTACTTTTGAGAACATTTCCATTTTCTCAATAAAAAGGGTTCAAAAGACTAATAATTGCAAACAATTTGTATTTTATAATTAGCCGGTTTGTTTTGATAGAGCCTCACCCCATTTGACTAAATAGCTGTCAAAAATTGAAAGAATATGCAAATCAATGGAAATGAGGCACAACTGCTAATGAGAACAAATGACTTCAAAGCCATAAATATTTTCTTCAAGTAATTAAAATTAACGAAATAATAATTAGTTTCGTTAATTTGGTTTCCACTGCAACTCAACCTTTCGGCGAAAAGGTTTCTCTGTATAAACAATCCGATGAATCGATTCATGAATCAAATAGAAATATTCCGTTCATATTCCTCAAGTGACAAGTGCTTAAATTATCAATGAATCACTTAAGATATCAGATGGCGATAAACATCTTTTAAAAATATTTGAAATTTTCAAAGAATTTTGAAGACAAATATCAGAAAATGGAATTATTTGTGGATTTCCATTGAATTGAATGACTAAATCCAATGACAAAACTCGTCAAAATGTTTATTAGTAGTGTTTATAACCATTAAAATAGAGTAAAAGTCTAATAGTCTGTTATCTTATGTAAATCTGAAAGACTTGAGTAAGAATTCATTCCAATATTAACCTCAGAGGAAGTCATTGGAAATAATTTTTATGTTTATTACCGAAAAATTAAAATAAATCTATTTTTCTGCTCAGAAAGAGTAGTCGTCTCTGAAACTAATCTATGATTTAATGAAACGAAGTGGTGGTTAATCACGAACTATCTGTGCCGACACTTCCGAAACGATTATCAGATTCAACAACAAATTGTGTCTTTTCTGATGTTTTAATCGAAAATATTACTGTATTTAGGATTGAGATCACGATTTTTTCGTCTGATTTATTTCAAACCTTTAAAAAAAAGATGAAACAAATTGTTAAGGTATTTATTTTGTTCGAGGCACATGCTTTGTCGCTTAAATTAAATTGAAGTTAATTTTAAAATCGGTTTTGAAATAGCTTATATTGAGCAAAACCTGGCTACTAATCAGCGATAAGTATGGGAAAGAAAATCTAATAATTGATGAAAATTATATTTAAAGTCAAGTTTACATAACTTTTCACTTAATGTGAATTTCATGTAATAGTTGTAAATTCACAAATTTATTTAATTAATTGAATCATGAATTTTGATATAGCATGCAAAACCAATCTAGCAAATCACCCAGCGTGGTCGGTAGCTCACCATAGCGGATTAATGTGTGTTTATTTGAATTAATTTGATCGAAAACCAACAAAAACCAAAAGATTGGACACTAAATGCCTCATTAAATGTTGAGATAAGTATTAAAGAGTTTTTTAACTTCAAAAAAGTGAATAACATTTTCCAAATGAGTTCTAACACGAAATTTTACCCAAAAAAAGCTTAATCATTTTTTTCCTGTTTGAATATAACCCGAAACAAAATTGAAAGTTTTTAACTGAAGTAATGATTTTTCAATCATTAATTATATTTTAGAAATAATCAACAGATTATATGTGAAGTATTTTAATGATTTATTGCATAAAAAATCAATTCAATTAACACTAATATTGAAAGAAAAAGTGTCAGAAGAATTGGGAAGAAACTGAGAAAATGGTATTAAAAAAATTAATTTAATGCAGAAAAAGATTTTTTTCTTTAAAATAATTTGAATTAAGTCGGAGTCAAAGTTCAGTTTAAACGAATGATTGATGAATACATGGAATACTTTTGCTGAGAAACAGAGATAATTAAAAAATGACATTTCCTATAATATTTATGACTTTTTACATATAATTCAATAACAATTTCAAAAATATTTATCAATTTTTATCGGTTTTTATAAATTAATAATAAATTGAATATTGAATTTAAAAAACATATATTTTATTTGTAATCGAATTTAAATCTCTTGAAGTTTCTTCGGACGGGTTTTTCACAATCTGTGGGAAAGAGTTTAAAACATTTTCAAATGAATTGAATAAAAATGCCATTAATTATAAGAAAATATGAAATAATCGCATAATTCATATGAAAGCTAATCCCTCTTTAATTGAATTAAAGACTTACAGCAAACTTCACACTTATTTTCGTCACTTTCATCTCCACAGCCATCGACTCCACTACAGAGGACAGCCGTTGACCGGCACCGGTTGTTCTCGCATTGGAAGGCTCCTTTAGGACACGTTTTGGCTGCAAATCATAAATATATTAATGATTGCGAAGTCAATGCATTTCAAAATCGATTAAATTAATAATAAAAATATCAAAGAATTCAAAAGATTCGCACATTTTTCACATATTTCTTCATTTTCATCGCTGCCGTCTAAACAGTCAGAGACTGCATTGCAAAAGGCATACTGAGGCAAACACTGACCACTTTTGCAACGGAAAGCTTTGAAATCACAGGGGATTCCTAAACAAATTAATAAAAAGAAAATATTATCAGAATTTGTTTGAAGTTATTTTGTAAAATTCAATTTCGATAATTGAAATGATAAACGTTTACACTTAAGTTGACTATAACTCATACCTTTATAACAACGGGCTTCGTCTGAGCCGTCAGGACATTCCCATTTGCCATTACATACGGAACCTCTGGATAGACAGGTGCCGTCATCGCATTGAAACGCTTCTTTGGGACAGTCTATGAAATTCAAGTAAACAATAGTTTAGGAAATGAAGAGTTTTTGAGGAAATGTCATCGAAAATATGGTTTGAATGATTTGTGTTATTAATTATGGATTAGTATTAGTCTTATATTGCGATTAATTAGTGTTTCTATTGTTTTTCAATTGTTTTAATGCCAGACATACTGTGCTTAAGACATCCGTCTTCGTCAGAGCCGTCGTCGCAGTTCCTGTGTTTATCACAAACGAAATACCACGAAATGCACTGTCCGTTACGGCACTGAAACGTATCGTTATGACAGCCTTTTGTGATATAAATCATATCAGTTATTAAGTGATGGTTCGAATAAAATAGTTGAAGTGGTGGTTAGAGCGCAAGTATTACCTCTATTGGCTGCACTACACGACGCTGTTTTTGCAATGCATTCACACATTCCTCCAATACATGCGGAGAACGGGTCTCTTATTTGACATTCCACTGAGTTCTTACACGGTTTTCCTAAGGATACCGGTTCTATTGTAAAGGCCTCGCTGTCCTCCAAGTCCTCTAAATTTATTGAAGCGACTGTTCATCAGATGATTGCAGAGAAGAGTTGAGGAATAGAAGGATTAGATATAATATAGAATTGATTTGATATGAGATTCGATGTAATCGGGAATTATTGCAAACAAATTAATACCTGAAGTCTTGACAACTGGTCTGCAATGAAGTTTGTCTTCAGTCACTTCGAAGTCCTCTTTACACATACAAATCGAGTCCTTATCTGATGACAAACTGTTAGCACTTTGTCTGCAAAGGGAGTGATTTGTAGCCAATTCGCAGTCACTGTCAGAATAACATTGATTTTCCAGATCTGAAAAGAGAATTGAATTTTGAGAATGGATTCAGTGTTGAGTCCAATGAATGGATTACTTGGAAGGCATTTGTCATCTTTGGTGAGTTTGTTGCCTATCGGACACTTGCATTTGCCGTATATCCGGGGAATAATCCATTTGCAGTGAGTGTAGCGGTCAGACAGTCGGCACTGTTGGTCATTAAGGCAGTAGTCGTCAACTTTTGCGGCTACACATAAACGACTGATTAGTATAGGAATAGTGACTATTCATTGATAGGAAGGCATGTCTTACGCGGCAAACACTTGTCTCTTCTCAATGGAATGAAGTCTGATTTGCACTGACAGACACCGTCCACGCACTCACTGTTTGGCACTTTTAGAGTACATTGAGAGTCAATACTACAGCCGAAGCCCAACAGAGATGCTATCAGTGGCCACACATAGTAAAGACAAGACAGTGTGTTATGTCAGCTCTGATTCAATTGATTAATGGTATGCCATACCCGGCAAACATGTGGTCTGATTGTAGAGTATATAATAGGGCTGACACGTACAGACCCTCTCATCCCAATCGCAATGACTGTTCGGTATGAATAATAAGCACTGAAGGGATGACTTACACTCAGAGCCCACTTTTAAATCTGAAGGAATCGGTCCTTAAATTGAATAAAATTAAACAAACATTTATCAGAAAATCTAATTTTAATCTAAATTTCAAATTAAAGAATTCTTTTATTTTGTTTTGTTTTAATTACTGTTTAAAATCGTAATTAACTAATGATTAGTTTCTAAGCACTCAAAGTTACTCTTTATAGTTTATTTAACTGCGAGGCCAAGACGTGAGCCATTAAATTGAGTTCAAGCAAACATTTAATAAATGCTGAAACAAAGTTGATGGGCAAGGGCATTCGATTGATTTCAAAAGTTTTTCAAATTCAAAGAAATTATCAATGGAAACCTAAATTAAAAATTCATAATTTTGAATACTAAAAACTCTTATGATTAGCAAGCAAAATTCTTTACAATGATTAAGAAAAATGATAATTAAGTCTAATTCGAAATAATTGACCAAGCTGGGTTGTAGTTCAAAGCTTTGGACTTCTTCAGTGGTTTTAATAGCGATAGTTTTCTTAACACTTGAGTTATTTTCAGAAATATTTATAAAAAAAGATAGTTTTCATACCCAAACGTCTCCAATAGTTCACTGCCTCTACTTTTGACATTTGGACTAAAATCTAAAGAAAAATGTATCATTTCAAATAAATTGCACACATGTCATTTTAAATATATTCCATTAAAAGCTTACTATTAGAAGTAAAATTGTATATTTGTTTGTTAAACATCTCCATAGTTGACTTGCAATCGATATATTTGCCATTCTGTCCATTTTGGCTCATTTAGAATCTCTGTGCAGAAGAAGAAACCATTTATTGAAGATTTTACAACATTTTGCCGAAAAAAAAATTATTCATAGAATTCACAGCAATTTATTAAATTATAATTTATTCACTTTCATCTCATAGACCAATGAAACTTGCACATTAAAGCACTGATTGAATTAGAAACTTTCAAATATTTAAAAGCAATTTATTAATCTGAGTATTACTTAAAAGTTTAAAAACTTTGCTTACATTTATAACGAAAATTACTCTGAAATCAATGTCAGAGAATAATAACCGAAACTCTTTTGAAAAACATTATTCGTTTGAATTCGTGTTCGAAAAACAGCCAAAAAAAGGTAAATATTTTGTCAGAAGAGATAAATCCAAAGAATATTATTTATAATTTATGTTTACAGACTCTTAGAGAATGGATGGAAGGGTTTGTTAACACTGATGGTAATAAACAGATGCAATCAAGTGGTTGTCTCGTTTGCGAAGACACTCTCACTCCTGATTCAGTCGTTCGTCGAATATAACGATGAGTTTTGCGGATAATATTTCCAACGACTAGAAGATAGTCTTCTAATTCTTTTTTATTTTATTTTTATTATTAAATCTTTTTAATCGTGTTATTGAAGCGTTTTATTAAGAAGAAAATGATGATAATTAGGCAGACCTGCTCTGGGCCTATCGTGTCTTATTATACTGCTCTGAGGAAAAGGGTTAGCCAAGTGTCTCGACCTCAAAAGGTTATTGTATTTAAGAGGTGGGGTGGAGATTATTAATTGAATTCAGAGTTCTTTTTTTAGTAATACTATAAATGATAAGTTTTCAAAACGATATGTAATTGGACTTCATAACAAACCCCTATAAAGACAGTTCTCAAAGATATTATTTCTCTGAGTCGACCCTTCCCTTGGATTTTCTCTGACTCTGATTCAAAGAGAAAGTTAATCGTAATTTTTCAGAAAAATAATTATCAATTCAAAAATTATGTGCGGTTTTCACCTCATCATAAAATTTTCGTTATAAATAGCCCAAAGGGTACCCATCTTTAGAACCATTGGCCGATATATAATAAAAAATGCATAAAAATTAACCATCTGAATATAAGTGGGGGTAAAAGTCATATTAATATTTTTTTTGTGAACAATTCTCAGGAGATTTCGAAAGGCACTCATTTAAGTGCGGCTTTACATCAGTAAAGTATTTAATATTTAGAAAAATTGGAAAAAATTTTATGTTTTCGACATTAAAATTGATAAGAAAAATAAATTGTTATAAAAGTAAATATAAAAAGGTTTTAATTTATCGTCGATTTTGATCGAAAGGCTCGGGTTAATCTTTTTTTGTCAAAAAATGGTTTATTTAATACGAACAAAATTAGATAAAATCATAAAAATTTTCAACATATCCATTAATCGTTGTATTATTATCGAGTACTTAAAAGATTTATTTGTACACAACTCATATCGTCTGATACCGTATTACCAAACTACCTCATTTTGTTAAAAGTGGAATTGGCCATTTTTTACAACAAAATAATTTAAAGGATCATCTATATTTCACTATAAAACTGGGAAAAATCTCGTTTCAGGTTCATTAAAAAAATATAGATAGATAGATAAATTAATAATCCATTTTAAACGTCATTTTACACAATATGTATATAGTTTCAGATTAATGGTCATGAAATGTTATGAATATTTTAGTTATAGGAAATTTAGCATTAATAAATGAACCATTTATAAATCTGCTAAATTTACAATAACACATTCAAAACATTTCATGACCATTAATCTGGAACTGTATTCCTTCATTCAACTATTATATGATATTTCACCATATATGGGCATAACGTTCAATGCGGAGTAATACGGTATAAGTCATAAACTTAATAAATTATTGACTTTTGCTAAGTTTATTCACATTAAAAAATATGATGAAAATTTTATAGCTTGCTTATCCAGTTAGAATGGAATGTTTGGCAAGTTTATTTAAATTAATTGAATAGTAAGGTCAATTATATTAGCAAAATTATTTAAAAGTCTTTGGATATTTGCACTGGTACCCCATTATCTCATTGGTGTCCCTTGGGGTGATGTCAATCAATTTAATGTGCGGTGACTATTCAGAGAGGGAGGGAGAGAGAGGAGAGGGAGGGAGGAGAGAGGGATAGAGGAGAGAGCACCCCCTTGGCAATTAATAATTGGGTTTGAAATTTTCTCCGAAAAATTGAAAAAATTCAAATATTTATGAAATTAACGTCTGATATGATATTTGAAAGTTTTGCTCAAATATTCTCCAGAATATATCATTAAAGTCGTGTTATTTGGCCACTAAATTAATCTAATGTTTGGGAAAAATTTAAAATGAATTTTTAAAGTCAAATAACATCAAAACCGTCTGAAAATAAATTTTTATTTTACTTTCAACTCTTTCGGCAGAGAAAAGGGTTTTCAGGCATTTGCTGTTAAGTGGAAAATTGCTAAAAACCTATCAAAAGAATAATTATATCTCCAATAAAGTAATCTAATGAAAAGCTTTGAAAAATTAGTCGCTTACTCAACATTAAACTGCATTTTTTCAATTTAAAAAAAGGATCGGAGAAGAAATATTAGAAAATTAAATAAAGTAAAAATTTTAATGATTTTTCTACTGAAAAATGAGTCTCAACTCTACAGTCGCAGCAATTTTGAAGAATAGCTTATGTTTTGATTATTTAATGTGAATTCACAGCGATTTCAAAATTGCTTAATAATGAAGTGAAAGTTCTTAAATAAAGTCTCAAAATTACTTAATTTTCATAAAAAATATATCTCACAACAGACGCACATAAAAATTCCCATACATTAGATATTAGGCAATATAATCTTTGAGAATATTAACTTTCATCTTTTTCTTGTTGGTCTTGCTCAATTTCCAACACTTCAAAGCTAATGTCTAATCTTTGAATTAAATAAATTAACATGGTCTCTAATGACTGTAAAATTCATGCTGTTCTTACGATAGAACAGGTATAATCTTAAAATAAACTCTCCCTCCCTCCCCTCTCTCTCCTTCTCTCTCTCTCCCTCCCTCTCTTTCTCTCTCTCTCTCTCAATGTTTTTTAAATTAACAAAGTAATCACGACTTCCCTTCTAGCCTGGTATTGATTTTCCATCCCTGTCCTACCCTTCCCCTTAAATAACTGATATGATTTCTGCAAAAAAATATTGAATTAATAATCTTTTTTAATAATTTTTTGTCTTTTATCAGAATATCACTATAATAAGGGAAATCTGTAAACAACTCAGAATTTTTTGAAGATTAACCTGGATATTTTGATTAAATTTTTATATTAATTATTATCTTTTTAAAAATTGTTTATGGTTTATCCTTTTAATCAAAGTAATGAATGCTTGATATAATATTTAAAATTGCAATACTCTTGAATGTTATTTCAAATGACTTTAACAAAGCTGAATTACTTGGATAGGAATTTGTATAACAGGAAAGCATTTTTAACGAGGATAACCCCCAGATTACCCAAAACCAATCCAGAATAATTAATGACCATCACTTTTTAATTGATCCTATGAGTTTATTAATATTTTGTTTTAAGAGTCCATGAGTCTAATCCCTGAAAGCATACTTCCTATACATACAAGCTTCTATCGAGGTAGTCCAGATTTGATCTTTAAATAGAAATCAAATATTTTATATTGAGTATAAATGCTCTTGTTTCATTTGCAGATTTCTTTCTAATACAGATTATGCTTTGAACATATTTACAGTAAAAATGCGAATATTGTATTTTCTTTAAATGTATGAATTACTAAAGTGAGCTTAATAAATTCAATGAATATAAAAATGTTTTTACCTTTAAATAAATGTAATTTTAAAAACCTTTAGCGAAAGTTAATTCATTAATAAATTGTTTCTTTACTTTTAGTTTTATTTATTATTAGAAATAAATGCAAAACAACTTATCATTTATTATGACTTTTATTAATTTCATTCAAAGAAATAAATGTCTTTGACTTCTATTCATTAGTTTTTGCAGACATTTCTTATTCTGAGTTCAGAACTACTTTTAATAAAGAAATATAACTTTTCAACGGAAAAAACATTTAATTAAATTAAATTTTTGTCTCAACTCTTATCGCAAAATATTAATAATAATGTGTTTTTCTGTTGAAAAAAGTTATCGCAAATATAATTAGAACCAGAATTCAATTAATTTTCTGATAAATATTTGAACAAACATTTTGAATATTTCAGTCAAATTTTTAAGAAACTGATGTCATTTCAATACTATTCTACCATTACTAATATCTTGATTCTTATCCAGGTCAATAACATCTGGGAAGAAGTTTTAGCCCTTCAATCATACCTGGATCTTAAATTCATCAAAACTTCCGGTAAGTCGAATGAATAAACAACCTTTGAAAAGTAAAATATTATGCTCATTATAATCAGGCTTATTATTATATCGATAATAGTCTATAAATAAATTAAATGAAAAGAAATATTCGTTTTTCAAAACTCATTATTCTTTTAATCCAAATATTTATGATTATTATTATTAATAATACAATTCATATCCAGAACGCAAACGAAAGTTTAAATTTTTAATTATATTTATTCTAATATTTCTATTAAATCTTAAGTCATTTTGGGGTTTGCTTTTGTTGAATACATTCGGAGTAAAAACAATAAATTCAATTTTTGCCGGTATTTCTGTCTATCAGTTGATAATGTTCCCCATAAGAAAGGACAGGGAGGAGAAAAATATAGTCTAATTTAGACATTCATTTAAGCAATTTTTTCACTCATGCTATTAGTGTTAGTGTAAGGAACAGTACAAAAAAAGAACTGGTAATAAATTTTCGTCGGCGATAAATATATGTATAAATTTATTTCTAGTAATAAATAGACAAAAGAAAATACAGTATTAGATTTAAGTTACCAAGGTTTCCATTATCATGAATTGATAATTTCAAGACTCACTATGCATATTTCTATTCAAAAACACTTATATTCAAGAATCTCTTTTGGCAAGATGTATTCCACAAAATTTATGTGAATAATAGTTGTTACCCTGGTCACTCCTTGCTATTAGTATGAGTTGTGACGAAAAGTAACGCTCGAAAAAGTTATTTAAGAGAAACAAAAAAAATAATTTATAAAATATTTTCTTTCCTTTTTTTCATTCCCTGAATCTTTTAAACGAATAGAATATAGAAATTGAAATGAAATCTAATGAGAAGAGTAAAAGCCGTGAACTTTATTATCTATTTAATTATCAGACATGGACAAGGGGTGGACGAAAATATATGAAAATTGATTTGTATATCCCTAACCCTAATCACGGGGTTTCTTGCATTAAATAACTTAAAGGATACGAAAATGTTTTATATCTTCAAAGAATGAAAAAGAATGCTAGAATTCTATCAAGATCAATAGCAAACAAATTAAATCCCATACTCATCTAGGATATTGTCAACGAATAATAGTGAATACTTAGCCATAATCCCTGACCCTATCCATTGTCATCACTGCTTATTATTATTATTGTTATCATAAACTTATTATAAGATATAATAATAAATTCTGTCGTCTTTTCATTGTATGAATGAATCGATTTTCTCTCTTCTCTTCTCATTCTTTTAATTTTTATTATTTTTCTCTCTCTTTCTCTTTAAATCAAAACTTCTTTTTTATAACTCTATTGGTAAAGATTGCATTCCCTTTTGAGTCTCGTCTACAGCTTTTCCACTCATTTATTCCGTTCCTCTCAGATCAGAGTAAAGAATATTCTATAAGTTTTTTTTACTCCTCGTTATTATTATTTTTCTCTTCTCTTTTCTTATTATTATTATTAATATTTGCATTTAATATTTGATGCAATTATTTGAAAGGATTGTGTATTCATTTGAATCGAGTGGGGGTCGGAATTGGGAGGGATATGCAAAATGATGAGTGCATTGGGAAAGAGGATGGAATGTCAGGTCTCAGAGTTTTAGACTTATATTTCGATAATTAAATGGAGAGAAAATCTTTTCCAAAGACTGCGAGAGAGGGAGAGGGAGAGGGAGAGGGAGAGGGAGAGAGAGAGAGAGTGAGAGAGAGTGAGAGAGAGAGATTTCTAATATTAAGAACTGTTTTCTTCCCTTTGAA
>JAQIWP010001857.1:0-13004 GCA_034695525.1 Euzetes globulus
CTTTCTAATCCCTTTAAGGGAGTCGGGAGTAAAGGGACTGAAAGGGAGTCGGGACTCAATTTTGCAAGACTAGTCTAAATATGCTCATTAGCCAATAAAAGCTATGCATGAAAGTCATTAATTGCAAATCTTAAAAAATGATATCATTTGCATTTAAAGAGGGAGAAAATCTTCCAAGTAAACATAACACCAAGGTCACCGAGTTGGAAGACCCTAGGTTGGCGCCAAATAAACTTTCGTCTAAAAATCTCAAAATCAAGGCAAATCTCAAAATTTGTATTCTTGGGGAGGAGACCGACCTAGTATTTTTTCCGGAAGCTAAAATCTATAATTAGGCTATTTTGCAAGTTTATACACTAAATTCGTTAAAATAAAGAATAAATAGTATCTCCCGGCTGCAATTTGCAAACATGTCCGAATTTTAGCCGCCATTACCAAAAATTCCCAAATTTTTACCAAAATTTTCCCCTTTTTCGGCCTTTAATTTTTTCAGACTAGGGGCAAAATTTCAAAATTTTCCTTTTAAGGGGTAAGTACGTTGGTGACTCCTGCTTAACGGACTAGTTTAGCATTGCATTATCCTGTTTAAAAGATACATGGATACCATATCTGAGAAAATTATGGTAAACAGGTTAAAATTTGGTTGATTCATATTCTTATCAATAAAATAGAACAATTAAAGTCCACAAATGTTCTAAATTTATGTGATTATCAAATGCCAAAAATAATTGTTTCAAAAGATAGGAATTCAGTGGTTATCGCATATGACTTAATAGTTGTCACTCTTATTGTCAACCTTTCTATTCAAACAATTATCTCATCCTATGATTAGATAAAAGAGGTTTCGCTATAAAAAGAAATTCATATGAAAACAATTTTTAGTTTTGTTTTGTTAATAAAAGAGTGAATCAATTTTCAAGTAATAAAAATGTCAAAAACTCGGCAAAGAAGTCCAAACACTTGCAGTGCAATTGAACCGGATGTTGATAACAGTGAAAAAAATGGAGAATTGGTCATAAGTGATGAACCTTCACTAATCAGTCAACGGATGACAATCGCCGGCGTATTCTTCGACATCGCACTGTTTGTGGCAGATGTTGAACACTTGAAGTTTGTCATCGACGCGGGAAAGGAAACTCTGAGCAACTACAATCTTCTTTTAGGTCTTCTCATCGGATCCCTAGCTCTTCAGCTAATAGTGGGTGTTTTATTATTCGTCCGGGGCTTCAAAACTGAAACCACAGATGAAACAAAAGGCGCAACTGATTGGTCTAAAATTATCGATAATATAATCGTTGGTTTGGTGTCAGTCATAGCTTTAGTCAACATTTTAGTCACTATTTTCGGCGATCGACAAGAATCTGTGGCTAACTATAGGGAAACACATAACTGTTCCGGATAACTAACAGTTTAATTAAACTCTTCTCTTTTCTGATCTCTGTCTGTTTTGTTAGACAACGAAATGGCCGCTAATTTCAAAGAAAAAAATGTTTTTATTTAATCACAAATAAGTTTAAAATAATATTTAAATTATATTTTTGTTTTATCGAATGATTTGCACAAAAAGTGTCGAAAATAAGAATTAATTTCGAACTTAAAATAACTGATAAATAGAAACAAAAGACTAAATTAGATATTACTCTAAAAATCTGGTAATTTATGTGAATATCCAGAGAAAAGTCAAAATAAAGTGTCGAATAATTGTATGAAAAGATGTTTTTCAATATTCAAAACAAATTCGTTTAAAATGATTATCCAATTCTTCATTTAAGTGAACAAAATCGGGAACCGATCCATGAATTCGATAATGAATTCAAAACACACGAAGAGTTTTGTAGAAAAAAAACTAAGAAATGAAATTCAATGATATCCTGAAAATTTTTGACACATTTCTTCGGTTAATCTGATCCATTGTTCAATTGTGTCACTCGTCGGTGTCATCAGAGTCTTCATCATCGGATACGTACCGCTTCGTCTGTCTGGCCTGTCGAGGTTTGTTCCGTGAACTGGTCGACGGCTCTGATGAACGGCTCGAGGACTTGCCTTTCATTTTGATTTTCATCTTCATAGAGTTGTCGTCGTCTTCGTCGTCATCATCGGGATCGTTGTCCTTCAGAATCAAAGACATTCTCATTAAAGACATTCAAATAAATTGACAAAAGTCTAGAAAATCATTGACAAACCTCTTCTTCGTCCTCATTGTCCTCGTCTTCGACGAACGACTCGTCGGTTTTTTCGAAGTTTTCGCGGGCTTTAGTGAAGACTGACTGCAACATAATGGAGTCCTCATAGATGAGGGAACCCTCCACGTTATATGTCTGTGCGTTTCGGCACAACTGCATAAAGTCTTCCTGGAGATCGTCTATAGACCGGTATCTATGGCTCGATATTCGACTCTTGATTTTCTTAATATCGACCGGTTTTCTGATCACATCGTAATAGTCGGGCAACTCTTTACGTGAGGGCAGTTCCATGAAGGCGTCGGACAGCACTCTCTCGTCTGAGTCCTGATAACTAATGACAAAGCTTAAGAGTTTCTTCATTCTGGTCACCAGTTTGGGCGGATTCGGGGGATGCTTTTCTAGAGTTGGTCGGCCCCTCTTTTTCTTGATCACTGGCTTCTCATCTTCCTCTTCATCGAAGTCCATACCTTTTCTCTTTTTCTTACCCTTTCCTTTTATTCGTTTGCCGGGTCTTTCGGGTCGTTCGGGCCGCTCAGGTCGGGTAGGCGTCTCGAGTTCGTCCAGATTCCCGTCTTCGATAGCCTTAAGCCATTGTTTTTCAGTCAAAGAGTCGCTATAATCGACTTCTTTCCTCTGTCTGGAGCCGCGACCAAACAGTTTGTCCTCTTCTTCTTCATTGGTGAGACGCTCGACTTCAGCGTCATCTTTGATGAGCCACCCTGGCAGTTCGTCCTCTTCCATGAGTCGGGGCCTTCGCTTCACACTACGGGCCTCTTCCCTTCTTCGATCGATATCCATCTTTTGGAAGAGTTCGAACTCTTCTTCACTTCTGGCAATCATTTGATTGATGGTCTCGTCGTCGGGCACCTCATTCTCGTCGTCGTCTTCGTCCTGTTCGTCATTCGCAAGAATGGCCTACAAATCAAACTTTGGTTAAATATGTCGATCGATGGCAGCCAGTGATGGATACCTGAAGGAATTGTCGGCGTTCGTTGCCTGTGCTCTTCTGGTCGAACATACCGGCCTGAATGACCTTCTCGTCCAAATTCAACTTATACTTAGCGGCGGCCAAAATGCGTTCCTCCACAGAGTTGACTGTTACCAATCGCAAGACTCTCACCTCATTCTTCTGCCCTATTCGGTGAGCCCTGTCCTGTGCCTGAAGATCTTGATGTGGATTCCAATCGGAGTCGAATATGACAACAGTATCGGCCGATTGCAGATTAAGTCCGAGACCGCCGGCGCGGGTCGACAACAAGAATATAAAGTAACTGGAGTTCTTGGCGTTATACATCTCCAGGAGCGTACCCCTGTCCTCGGCTTTGGTGGTGCCGTCCAGTCGCAGATAAGTGAATGTCCGGTAATTGAAATAGTCTTCGAGTATAGTCATGGCTGAAGTCATTTGACAAAAGAGCAAAACCCGATGATTAGTAGCTCTCAGTTTCGGCAGAATTCGGTCCAATAGTTCGAATTTGCCGGACGCCCGAAACAGGTCCGGGCCCTGCACTATCTTATCCGACTGACCCAAATGGTCGGCAAATGCTTCCTCAATGTGTTGGAACATAAAGGGATGGTTACAGATCTTTCTCAACTGCATAATAGAGTTCATCAATGTTCGAGTGCCTCCCTTTCCCTTCTTGTCCTTTTCGGAACCATCAGTCAGAAGGACACCTTTAAATTAAAATTCAGTGTTAATTAATTACTTCAATGAAAATCAATGCATACCTTTGCTCTGCATATGTCTGTAGAGGAGGCGCTGGAGTGCAGACATATCACACTTAACGCAATACTCGACTTTATCGGGTAATTGACTTTCGACTTCTTTCTTGAGTCGTCGCAAAAGGAAAGGTCGCAACACTTTATGCAGACGACGGATAATAAGAATAGTTTCTTCTTCGTTGAGCTCCACCTTTTCGCCAGTGGTGGCAAAGGGAGCGTTAAACCACTGCTCAAAAGTATTGCAACACTTGAAGATCGACGGCAACAAAAAGTTCAAAAGAGCCCACAATTCGGGCAATTTGTTCTGCAGGGGAGTACCCGTCAGTAACAGACGATGTGGTGCTGAGTAGTGAGTGTTCAAGATCTGTGTCAGTTTGCAGTGATGATTCTTCATTCTGTGCCCCTCATCGATAATCATGTACTTCCACCTGACTTTGGCCAGAATTGCCTTATCTTTGATCACGTATTCATAAGTAGTCAACAAAACATTGAATTTCGTTGACTTCAGATTCGTTGACATTATTCGGCGCACATTCGGAGACCCTTCCCATTGGAAAGACACAAATTAGTCATTTGACTTTACATTACTATTGAATGGTTACCTTTATAGGCCACTTTGATAACACTGGGCGCCCACCGGTCAAACTCGAGCATCCAGTTGGACATTGTCGACAGGGGAACGATTATAAGGTATGGCCCGTTATTGCGCTTCTTTTCGATCAGATGTGTGATGAGTGCAATGGTCTGAATAGTCTTTCCCAAACCCATCTCATCGGCCAGAATGCCGTTCAGGTTGTTGTTGTAGAGAGAGACCAACCATTCGAGACCTTTGATCTGATAGGCCTTGAGTGTGCCGCCGGGCATAATAGTGGGCTGATCTGTGATGGACTCCCGTATGCCATGGGCTATGTTGTAATAGTTAATGTTATCCACGTTTTCACGGACGTACTCATCGTCTTCGCCCACATTTGTCGGTTGTTTGATGTCCACAACACTAGCCATTTGTCTTTGAACCGCTTCCCTCAGTTCGTTATTTCTCTCCTCGTCTTCGGTGGCATAATCTTCCTCTTCATCTTCGTATTCCTCTTCGTCTTCTTCTTCATCTCTGGGGGCCTCCACATAACCGGGATGAACGTCGAGCCATGTCTTGAGCTGAGAGGCCACCGGCGCTTCTTTACCACTGATGACATTGCCATCCGGGTCCATAACATTGACGTGAATCTCCGAGTGCTGTGAAGACTCGTCCAAAAGACCTACAGAAGTGTAAACAACCGATTATTTACCGAAAGTCTCAAATCGAACACTAATGACGTCATACCTTCAGAAAGGGAAGAGCTGTTAGGATCAGCCTTTTTGGCCTCTGCATGCTTGTCCTCGGAGGGCTTCTTCTTCTTCTTGACTCTGCGCTTCTCGCGTTTCTTCCTCTTCTGTTCATCTTTGTGTTGCTTAACCATATCCGTCAGATTCTTAATGTATTCGTCTGTTTGTGACAACAAGAAGGCCAGACGTTTGTCTTTCTTCTGATCGATGAGTTTCCTGTAGCCCTCCTCGTCCTCAGCCATGAGTCGACGCATTCTTTCCTTTTCGACCCTTTCCTGTTCCTTCTTCTGTTCCCTTTCGGTGTTGGCGTGATATACGGCCACCGCTTTGTTCACTTTGGAGACCTTGAGTAAAGTGTTCCTGTGGTAGTCCTTGAAGTCCTTGGCGTGTTGGAGGACAGCGTTGAGATACTCCTGGTGCTTCTGTCGTCTCTTCCTCTCCTGTTCGATCTTCTGCTGTTTCTCTAGCTTTTCAGTAATTCTGGCTTCTCTTAAACCGATTCGTTTCGTGCGTTTATACAGCTTTGGAGTCAAACCCGTCTCAAGGGTTGTGTCTCTTCTCATACACGCGACCTATGGTTAGGGATAACCCATAATTAGAGATCAATTAATTCGAAACTGAAATCATTGGGGACTCATTTCTTACCACTTCTTGTCGTAACTGTTTCTGAAAGTTCAATAAACGGAGAGCTCGTAATTCGATCATAGCTTTGGTCCGAAGATCTTCGGGCAGATTTGCGGGAAGATTAGACAACTCTGATATTCGGTGCGCTATCCTCTGTGCGATTATGTTCTCTCTTTCCTTCAATACTTCGATCGGATCAATACCTTGAGGTTTGGCTACTGGAGTGATTCGGTTCTGTTTCTGTTGTTGGAGTTGAGCCATCATTCCCTGGTAGGCGTTAATCTGCTGCTGCGACATTGTCGGCCCGGCCGGTGCTTCAGTAATTGGTGGCGGCATTTGTGTGCCGTTCATCTGTGATGGCGGCGGCGGCGTTGGTGTTGGACCCATTGATTGTAGTGGCGGTCCCATAGGTTTGGCTGGTGGCCCACCAAGAGCAGCTTGTGACATTTGATTGCTGATCGGACCCATATTTGGGGGTCCGTTCGGCTGACCCATCAGTGGTGGTGGCGCTTGAGGTGGCATTTGCGACATATGAGGCGGTGCCTGTTGAGGACCGGGTGGTCCTCCCTGTGGACCTCCAAGCGGACCCATTGGTGGTCTAACCATCTGTTGTGATGGATCTGTTCCAACATTAAAATAAATAATTTAATGAAAATTAGAATCAAAACTACAAAATCAAACAATTGAATGATATGATCGGACAGACCTAATGTTGGTCTCCATTGCTGTGGTGGCTGTTGTTGTTGTTGTTGCTGCAGCTGCTGTTGAGGTGGTGGAGGCGGGGGAGGACCCATTGGCTGCATAGGTTGTTGAGCTCCAGGAGGCGGAGGTGTCATCGCTGCTGACATTTGTGGCGAAGGAGTCATTCGTTTTCCCTGAATGGCAGCCGTTATGTGTTCGGGAATCGGTTGGTTTCGAGCCAGCAATCGATAAGCCATTATCTGATACCGTAATTGGTTCACCTGTTGGTGATTGAGTTTGCCGTCGTTGGGGACAAACTGAGGGCCGCCCCCACCACTCATGTACTCGCCATTCATTTGATTCATCGGTGAAACCGATTGAGGCGATTGTGGTGGAGGTGGAGGAAGAAGTGGCTGTTGTGGCGATTGAGGCGGTGCCAGCATTTGTTGTTGAGCTGGTGATTGAGGCGGTCCCGACGGTGGGCCCATATTTGGCTGCATATTATGCGAGTACTGCTGTCCAGACGGCGGCCCATAATTCATCATCAGTTGATTGATCGGCGCTACCGGAGGCCCTGACATCTGCGATGGCGGCGGTGGCGTCCCGTACGGAACGGGAGGCGTAGACATCACTCACACTGATATGGGCTCTGATTTGCGTCAAACTTCTTAATTCAGTTTTAAATTGAATTAAAACAAAGATTTTATTGTTTTAGTCTCAAAGAAATGGCGAAACATTTTTCAGTCAATAAACTCATTCATAAATTACGTTCACTTTTGTTGTCAACTGAATTACGTTTTGATATTTAAGTTAATTTTCTGCAATATTCATAAGAGTGTAATAACCTGGATATTATCAAATATCAAGGTGATGCTTAAAATTTATTGTTAAATATTTTTTAACTGGACAATCTTTCTTCTTTTTTTGGGAATTTTCATTTATACAGGCTTAAATATCTAAATTTCATATAAATCAAATAAACTTGTTTTAAACTTGGCAATTTTTGTGAAAGATGCAACTTCTAAGCTTTATTTTTAGGTCAAGTTCAATGCCAGGCTAATAATAGAGATAATTGAAATTTTTCTTTTAAGAAAAAGTTGTTTTTTTAAAAAAGTTTTTGTTTTGAAATAAGTTGAGCGAAACTAATATAACAGTTTGGATGTGAATGGAGAACGACTCCGTCAAACCAGTATTGAGCCCAACCCCTGACCCCCCGTTCAACTAACCTCATAAATAGCTATTCGCTGAAAATAATGCCTCAGATTTTTCAGCTTAAATCACATTCTTCTGGCACTCATTTCCGCGTTTCTTCAGAAGACTTCTCAGTTTTGAAACTTATTTATCAAAATAGAGATTCTCTTTAAGAAAAATTTATTCAAATATTATGTAAAATAGATTTTCTTTTGATTGATTGAGAAAAAAATGGTTGAATCGACAATCGATTCGATTTTGTTGAATATCCAGAAAGTATTTTTCATCACTTGGACAGCCATCAAAACTTATCTGAACGGACCCTACTATTCGTATCTGGAGTTCAATCGCAACTATGGACTGTTTGGTAAAGTTTTTCATTTTATTTTATTTTTTTCACTATAAGTTTGGATATTTTTAAAAATTGTCTTGGTCCAGGAAATATCCGGGATCAATTTTAACAAAGCTTAGGTTTAAGAAATTGTTCGAAAGCTTAACAGAGGATTTGTTTATTTTTATTTTTGAACTCTTTTCAAACGAGGATAACATTGAACCCGAAGAGTCTTTTTGAGGCCAATCATCTAATAAGTTATTTTGGATGTTATGCTCCGAAAAACAAATTCAAATAAATTTATTGTTAATTGTATTTGAGAACAGGGGTGAGCAGGAAGGGGCTACCAAATACCAATTAATGTAAGACATTCTCTAGTTTGAGCAAGATTCAACTACTAATGTAAATCTTTAATATAAAAATGAACAAGATATTATATTTGAAATATGTTTTGTACTTGAAAACCGAGCATTGCTCCGTAATATTTCTCAACAGGACTACCCATTGATTAAAAAAAAATGTGACCATCACTGATTTGAAAACAAATAATTTGAACTTTTGACGGTTCATGAATTAGCAAAATATTTAAAATTATTTGAATAATGTGACCTTGATTTTTTTAAAATTATTTGCGGATTTTACAATTATCCTAGTCATTTCTGTGAATTATATAAATTGGTTTCAACAATTAGGTTATTCTCAATCAATTTTCAAATAAACTGGATATTTATTACTAAAATTATAATCGTTTTTTGAATAAAATCGCTTCAAGAAAGTCCGTCTCATATCTTGATAACAGGTTTTCCTAATTAATTGAATTATTATTTATCGCCTCAAATGAAGTTCAAAAATAATCATTTTAGTCAATTGCTATGATTATCGATAAACTTTAACTACTGAATTGACCTGCCTTTTTTATTTTTGACAATCAACTTTTTGATTTATTCACACAAAATGTTCGATTTAGTTCTCAAGAAACTAAGAGATAATTTATCTTTCAAATATATTTCGTCTCATTTTTTTGCATTTTATGCAAACTGAGGATATTTTTACTTATTTCAGGAAAAAAATATTCAGAATTTTATAATTATTTTTTGCACTGAATTACAGGAAAAGTGCGTAAATTGAGTTCAGAAGATGGAGACATACCGTTATCACTATCTGGCAAAGTGTGTGTCATCACTGGTGGCACTCGCGGTATCGGTCAGGAAGTGGTTAAAGCTTTACTGAAAAAAGGCTGTCATGTCATCACTGGCTCCTCGGCTAATGAGGAAGAGATCGATAAACGAAGAAATGCTATTTTGGAACAGATGGGCGATCAGAATAAAGGCTGCCTCGATATCTGGCCTTTGGATTTGTCATCAATGGAGTCAGTGATGCGATTCATCAAAAGATTCAAAGAATCGACGTTTGGATTGAATTACTTGATATGCAACGGAGGAGTGATGTTCGCCCCCTTCAACTTGACTGCCGATAGCTTTGAGACCCATTTGGCTGTCAATTACTTAAGCCATTGTTTAATGATATCCCATTTGGTGGGAACTATGGTCGAGACCAGTAAACAATGTGGACAAAAGTCGCGAATTGTGTGCGTCTCGTCGGGTGCTCACAGACCGGCAAAAATGCGTTTGAATGACTTGCAATCGGAGCGTTTGTTTTCGACATACCACGCCTACGCCCAGTCCAAATTGGCTCAGATCATGTTTGTTTACAAGTTTAATGAATGGCTCATTAGCAGAAAGGAGTTGGCACCCTTTGTCACTATGAATTGTCTTCATCCCGGTGTTTGTCGCACAGACCTAATGAAAGAGTTCAACTTTTTCAACCTCAGACCCATTCAATCACTTCCTATATTCAGAGTAAATGTCAATTCTGTTTACTATTAATTAATGATTTAAACTGTGGTTTATAGTCTGCAGAAGAGGGCGCGGAGACAACACTTTATGCGGCGCTGTCCTCAGAAATTGAGGCAATCAGTGGTGTCTATTTGGAGGACTGCTGTGTCACCAAATCGAGTAGTCGATCCTATGACAAGAAAGTTCAGGAACAGCTCTGGAATACAACTTGGAATCTGTTGAAGAAGTGGGCGCCCGATCTTTCCTTTGAATTGACTGCAGAGTGCGATAAAGTTCAGAGTCTGTGAACTCGATCTTTCAATTGATGACTGAGTGAAATGTCAATTAAATTTTGGGGAAATAATTTGTGTATTTAAATTTTGCTTTTATGGATTTGTCAAATAAAATCATTTATATTTATTTAATTAAACAAATGACTCAAAACAAACTCAAAATTAAGAAATAATTGGTCCCAAAGATAATGAATAATAATGAATTGTCGAGGGGTGTGCAAGGGGCATTTCTTGGAATGTTCTTTTAGGCTCGAGATTTGGTGATTTATCCCCTAGGTTTGAAAAAATGATCCAATTAACGTAGAAAATTGATCCCAATCAAAATTGAAATTTTTTAGTAATTGCGGCAAAAAACCTGCCATTTTTTCCCTTATTTGTAATAATTTAGGAAATTTAGCATTGGAACTTGATTGATATTTAATTGTGGCTTAACTAAGCTAATTAACGATTTAAATTTCCTGAAATGAGGGTAATAGAATACCGTGGCCTGCATAAAAGTCTAAGAATTTGAGGCCTAGCATACAATACGGGGGTCAGTTCAAGAGAATAATTTCTTATCTGTACTAATCTATAGTTATCCCATATCTCTTTAAGGACGAGAGCCCAACAATTTGTGATTTTGTCACAAACCAATCAGATCGCTGCAAAGTTTATACCGACGGCTCGCGCCTACAAAACATTATTAAAATCATATTTAGTGAAGTACAGTAAACCCCATTTATTGTGTCGGGAAAATGCTTAAAATCAAGCCCTTTAGACAATCAAACTTTGGGCGTGAGATTAGAGTTCGACAGATTATCGGACATCCAATGCCAAAAGTGCTCTAAACTAAAGCTAATCTTAGGAGCTTACCAATAACTTGAGCTAAAAGAAGAGAATTTGATCCTTTCCTGACCCATCCCGTCGCAGGCATTGTCTTAACCTAATTGATCCATTGGTTCCCTAAACTAAGCCCTAAACTATTCTCCGATAGCCCGGCCGTTATGGGACTTCACTTTCATGCTGATCAAATTGCATTACCCTCTAAGCAAACGTGTTGTCCAATGTATTGAGTGATGGGTTAACTTTCATTAAGCTAATATCCCTTCATTTGGAGTCCAATGCGGAGGCGCCGCTCAGTTTAGAGTAAATTTTTGTTCAGTAATTGATCGCTGAACTAAACCTAACCTACAGTTTTACCACTAATGTCCACCCGAGTCGAATCTTATTCCAATTCATGTCCTTTGCATTACGCGAACCCAAACGGTGCGTGTGAATTCAGATTCCATAAACTGTTTCTTTATACCTTGTTCACAATTTCATTATTTTCCAATTGTTCTCTAATTGGTTGAACTAAGTTTGAAAGAAAATGTCTCAAAAATTGAAACCTCGCGAGCCGTCATTATCAATGCTAACGGCCAAACAAAAATACAGTCACAAATTTGAGGTTCTACTGTACTTCACAAAAATCCCGTTGAAAATTAGTCTAATTACTGATTGGTTTAATAAATTCGATTTTTTAAAATCTCAAAAAATTAGGCCCCGCCTTCCATCCTTAATGAGATATTCCAACTGCATTCGTGGTCATCTGATTTTGGAAACCACATAATGTTTGTGTATTGCAATGGGATGAATATTAAAACTGAGCTTGTTATAAATTATAAATAGCAATTTATAAAGTTACAGGTTTATGAATTGTCTTCTATTACAAAAGAAATTAACAAATAAAATAACGTAAAGCAAGTTAGTTATTGAGAGTCAGCCTGGTTTAATTATCGCAATTTTGAATTATTAAGCTATTTAATTTTTGTTAAATTAGTTTTAAAGTCTTAAATACAGTCTTTAAATATCTAACTTTGAAATAAATACAAACTTTTCCTCAAATAGTATTCTAATAAAGGCTACAGTGTCTGCATTGCGGGCCTCCTCTTGTAGTGTATGCTCACTATTAAAGGGTGACCCGACTTACAGAGTGATAATAAACACAACCAAATTCTCGGTCTTAGAACCGGTTCCGTTCCTACTGTTTGTTTACAGACTATAAATCAAAATTAATGTTTGTTTTAATTGATGTTTACATTTTTTTGTTGGGGAAATTTCTTTATTTGGCATTTAAAGGCTGTTATTATACTATTTTATTAATTTTACAAGATTGAAATGCAAAATAATGTAAGAAATGAGAAGAAATTTTTAATTACGGTTTTTAAATAAAGCATTAAAACAGTAATAAAATTTAAAAGTAGATTAATCAAGATATGAAATTCTCATGAAATTTTGTCAAAATAAATTCTAGAAGTCTGTAACCAATTCTTGATGTAAAAGTGATTAAATTATTCATAAAATGATCCCTATTATATCATTTGAAAATAATAAAGTGTTTTAATTTTGCTCAGTTTTAATTATTAATTATTTTGTTTTGAGAAGAAATTTATTAAACATAATACTGGTCATTGTTTTATTTTTAAAAAGTCACTTAATTAGGTAAAATTGTATGCCGGCTCATTTTGAAAATTAAACTTAGAAAATATAATTGATTACACTCTATCCCGGTTATAGTGAACGGCTCGGGCCCAAGAAATCCGTTCACTATAAGCGGGTTCACTATAACCGACCAGATATTCAAAAATTTTATTATTATTCAATAAATTTAGAAATACTAATACACAACAAATTTAATCATTTTTGTGAAATAACTAGTTATTAGAATCTGTTTTGTTGGTAAGAATAAAGTTTTCAAATTTATTCATTAAATCATAATAAAGAATTGTCCGCCTCTTCGAGTTTTACAATTAATTAAGAACCAATTTTACTGAAAGGAAAACAAAAACAAAGCATTTATTTGCTTTGA
>JAQIWP010001858.1:0-12994 GCA_034695525.1 Euzetes globulus
AGAAGTCGGGTTCGAACCCACAACCACCAGTGATGAGTGCACATTTGGCTGTGCCCTCAGCCATCTGCGCCACTGAGGCCCAAGTGAAGTAAACTCTGGTGTCTGGCCGTCTCCGTATTGAGAACTTCGAAATGCGATTCCATGGGATTCCAGGCCCCGATTATCTGCCACTGGCTCACAGTCTTAAGGTTATTATCGGAGGCCATCGCGTGTTTGGTCATCGATAAGAGTCCGATCGGATACATATCCGACGGCTTTATATTTCGGCCTCAAATGCAAAACAGAATAATTATAATAAGATTTGAGTCAATAAATCATTCGTTGAAATGAACTCAAAAAATAGTAACGAAATTAATAACAAAATAATGATATGACAGAAAAAAAATGCAATTTTCGTCAAATCATTGGCGAAAGTGAAACAAATAATGCGATTATTCTGAGCAATGAATTGGTGACAAACCGGGAGATAATAGCATTCCGAAGCACTGCTCAATATTCAGGTTAACTCTCGATTGGTTCAGGTCTTGGAATATTGCGATACAGATCTTCTTCTCTGTGTTGACCTTAAACTTGAAGCACTCCTTATCGCGGGCGCAGATAATTGTCTTGCCATCAATGGTGTCCTCTTTGATCTCAAGGCCAGACTCCATGACGACAGTGATGTCATGATTGGTACTATTGGTCGGAACTCGTCTTCGTATTGGAAAAACAGATAAATTTAGTCTTAAATTTTATTTCAACGGGAGTTAAGTCAGAGGCCATACCTGAAGGCGAGTCCGAAGGCGTGAAGAATAGCTGCCACTTCGTCCGGCGACTGACACCTGAACACATGACACTGAATGACACCGGACTCGAAGGTAGAGCCGTGCGATGCCGTGAATGCGAAACAGGTCCTCTCATTCGAGTCCTGTTTGCCTCTTGCACAGAATATGATCCGCGAAATTGGGAACTGACCCATCAATTTGTGTTTGTCATTAGTGGAGCTGAAAAAAGAAATTGTAAAATAAGTAAATTTCCGGCAAAATTACAACCAATGAAAAGACATTACAGATCATAATCAGAGGATGTGCTCTGTTCGGGACCGTTGCCACAGATCTCGAACAACTGAACGCATTCTTCTGGTGTTTTTGGCACAATTAGTGTGATCTCCATCGCAGAGGGACTGTCGTTCAGGACAGACATATTCCTTTGTATCTCAGCTTCACTTCGGGCGCATTGATGGCAGTGCTGCCCAATTAGGCCACCCTTTGTCGCAGCGCTTGTGACTTCTGTCCGGAGCTTTGACTGTCAGTGGAGTTGACCATCGATTGAGGCGCTCCCAAGAGCCGTCCGACGTCGAAGAGGACGAGTCGACGGCTGAAAGGCCATCGCTTTCATTAACGGTCATCGGCGGACAGTTGTCATTTTCAGTCACCATATGTTGTACCGTTCCATTTGTTAGCAGACATTCATCGGATTTGAAGCCATTATTGTTATTATTATTACAATTGATGTCATTATTGAGTAATTGATTTGCAGTTTCAGTATTTGAGTCAAAATTATTATTGTTTTCGCCGTTGATTTTCAGGTCATTCTGGTTACCACTCTTTTCATCCATCATTTCTGTACTTGAACTTGTGCTGGGGGGAGGGGGGGTTGCCAAGTACAACAACACAGTTAGCTATCAGATTTTGCGATATAAACACCAATTAATTAAATTACTATCAAATGACTGTTTATTTTTTTCGTCACATCTTTTTTTCGTGTCATTCATTCAAAAGTGTTTTTTTCATTGACTCAGAGTTTAACTGTTTTTCATAACCGTTTTTGTGTAAATAACAGATACTTTTCTCTGTTCTCTTACTTACAGTATATTTCAATAGAGTTTCTGATGACTTTTGTTAACAAATTTTTCGACCAATTTGTACTCCACTATCAGATGATGTAATACAGTCAGTGTCTGATTTTACAGTCGAACCCCGTTTTTTAATAAATCTTTTTCTTAAACTTTGTTTTGTTTCCTTATTGATTTCTATTACCTTGAAATATGTTTAATAAATAACAAGATTTATTCAGTGGGAAGTTAGTAAACACTTAATCTTAATGATTTATTGTTGGTAAACATCTAAGATTCAACAAAAAAAAGTTATAAACATTACCTAGATTAGTTTGTTAAAGTTAATTACAGACTCTGTATAATTTCCCAAGATTAAAAAAATGCTTCAATGTAAAGTTTCTATAGTAAATTTAGTCTTAAAAACTCAAAAAATCAGCCCTGCTCCTTTAGGAATTCCATCGAGAGTGAGAAAATCCCTACCGGTATGAGTGACCCAATTTCGAAAACTAGCTCGTTAACTCATTTTTTCTTTCGAAAGCACCCCAATAAATATTTTAGCCTGTTCAAACACTAAGAATGAAAATAAATCAATGCAATCATTTCATGCTATTAAACTGTTGACTGAAAATCAGCAATCTACTTTTATCTAAAATAGAGATGGATTCTATAGTATTTATTAAATTATCCTGGTGGATATTATAGGGCACATCAAACAGAATAAACCCCAAGACTTGAATAATGATTAAAAACCCAAAAATAGAATATAAACTTTTACTTTAAAATCTAATCTAGTTAAAAACTTATTAGCATCTATTGAAGTAATGAAAAGTCCTTGATCATTCAGGATAACATTCTTTAATCATTTTTATTTTTAACATTTATGATTACAAAAAAGTTGCAATGAAATCGACAAATTAAACTGAGAAAGGATAATAATAATAAGAAGGGTAAAAACGTATTGATGACAGGATAATGGGAGACAGGTATTTCTTTTGCCAAACGAATGTCTTGGACTCGACTAAGCACTGGAAAGGCTACCATTAGTCTTGGCCAAACGTCTAAAGGCAGAAGAAATGCCTTCTCTTGTCATTACTGTTAGGAATTAAAATCAATTAAAAAAAACTGTTGGAAAAGAAGTATTGCTTTTGAAGTTGCGATGAATTTGACATTTGATGCGATCGTTTCGCACAGACTTTAGTCTAAGTTCGTTAGGAAGGGTCCGACTGTTCCCAAACGGCGGGACCCGCATTCGTAACAGTATTTGGCGACAGTACTGGGGTATTTAGTGCCGCACTGGTGACAGAACCTGGGCAGTGTGGTGCTGCTATTAGTCGATGACGACCGGGACCGAGTGCCCTCCGAACTGCCATCTCTGGGCGGCGTATGTATGGAAGACGACTCGGCACTGGAACCGCTGGTACTGCCGCGAGTGGTACTCTCGCTCTTATCGTTCTTGGTCTTATTGCTGGTGCCATTGGTTCCATTGGTTACCGTTCCGTTAATCACGTGATTAGAGCCATTTATCTGATTCTTGTCCTGAAGTGAATTCGGCTTATATTTTGTGCTTCCATTCAAATAGAGTTCTTCTATTCTGTACTTCAGTTTCTCTAATTCTTCGTCTTCCGAAATCTGTTGGCTATTGTAGTTTCCATTTTTATGGCTATAGGAGTGGCCGTTTTCATTCTTAATCGGCGATATTCCGCCGGTCCGGACGCCGGGCACAGTTCGCGGTCCGCCGCAATAAGCCTCGGTCTTCTTCAACAGTTCCTTGAGCTGTTCGTTCTTGATGAAATTGGTGTCGCTCTTCGGATGGTTCGGAAACTTTTCCTTGAATTTCATGATGGGCTCAGTCTGTTTCATGAGGTGCTCGATGCTGTCCGGAGACAAGTTCTTCGGTCGCGACAGGGAATTGATTCGCTGTTTGTCGAACTTAGACTTCGTTGGCGGCGATGGCGTCGTCCGAATGTTGCGGACAACCGGCTTCGGCGACGTCTTTGATTTAATCTTGTTGTTTATCGGACCGATTGGTAGACTATTTGGCGGCGAAGGCTTTCCGTTCTGAACAGTAGTGGTCTTACGGTTGTTGGGCGGCGTCGGTGGTTGCGAACGGCTTCCGCCATAAGGCTTAGGCGGGGCTTCCTTTTTTGGCGACGACTTTTTTGGTGCCGGCTTATACTGAGAGTCAGTCATAAAAAGTAAGAAAAGAATAACAATTATTATTAAAGATTTCTAGTAATGAACCCAAGAATACACTCTTTACTACACAACTGTTTTACCAGAATATTCTGTTATGGTTTCCTAACTAATGGACAGAATATTCTGACGTATAGAGTCTGGTCACTGTATGTAAATGTTTCTGTTGTTTTTTCTCAATCATTTAGAATATGATTCAATTGAATTATCATTTTTTATCCATTAATAACAAAAATGATGTATAACTCGATTGTTGGAAAAACAATAAATATGAGGAAAAATTACTACACATTTATAGCTGAAAAATGTTGCATTAAATCCATTAAATATTTATATTCTCTGATAAGAAATCATTTTCTATTGTAATCTAAATGTAATTTTCATTCAATTGTATTGATATTCTATTTGGAGTATAAATGCAAACAAAAACTAAAAGAAAAACGATTTTGTTTCTATTGATTAGACGTTGTTTGGAGATTAAATCAAAAACTATTTTCAATTACTTGGAATTCCTATAAAATTCAGGAAAAAGTGAGAATATTTTTCCGCTCTATTACTGCCTTCAATCAGCAAATAAGTCCAGAAAAATCGATCCAGGAATAAAAATTTGTTTTAATTGTCTTCAAGAAAAGTTTTATTGCATCAAGTCATTCAAGAAGATTAATGAATTTATTGTATCTTGAGCTAAATGATCTGGCATTTTGAATTTGTTTGAAAACAATTCTACGAAAGATCAATATTAAAGAGAATTTTTAGTTTTTAATTCTCTAAATGGGTTTCCAAATAATAGTGTTTGAAACGAAATTATAGACAAAAGAAAGTCGAAAACAATTGCAATGAAACAAAATCTGGTAAATTGAAAAAATGTTGAGTAAAAAATCGACGAATTAATGATTTATTTTTGTTAATAAAAAGGTGAATATTCGCTAAAATGATATTAAAATAGATACATGTATAATGAAAAAGATGTTCAACCTAATCTAAATGATGTTTGAATTTAGATTGAATGAGCAAGGAGGTTTGCTTTTCTTAAAGGGCATGCAATTTATCATCAATATGAGAATTATGAAACAAAGTAAATATTTGTTGAACAAACCTTCCTGGAATATCTATCCGGATACTCTTGAGTCTAGACGTGTGTAATAATGTTTAATATTAGGAACTAATCTTGAAAATGGATCTAGTAATGTTAAACAATGGATAGGGTGTTACAAGTTATACCCCTTTTGAATATATATGGGAAAAATTAATTAGTCAAATGGTTGTGTCGACTCACTTGAGTTCTGGCTTTCTGTCGTTCCATAGCCTTATTATTGTTGTTAGCACTGCGAGGAATGCGTGCCTTCTGTTCCCGACACCACTCGATATGTCGATCGGCCGCCTTATCCGAGAAGTTTCGGCTACAAAACTGGCACATAATATAACCGACCGGAACGCGTGGCGTCCCATTGGTGGCCGGCAAGTCTTCAACCTTTTCGCCCCGGGCCTGTCTGACAGTCCGTAAAAACTCTTCGTGTTTTGCCCTCCAATTCAATGTCTTATTGGATTTGGTTTCTACTTTAGGGGTCGTATGCCGGGAGGGCGGTGTGATTGGAAAGCCGTTTAATTCTTCTAACTCTGCCCTCTGTTTATGCGAATCAAATGTTTTTCGCTTTTTCTCCGATTCTTTAATTTTGTTACAAATTTTGTGATGTTTTTCCTAAAAAATGAAACAAAAAGTTAATCGAAAGTTACTTTTATTACGAGTCAAACAATTTTCAGTGCATTACACAGGAAAATGACCCAAAACTTATTCTGTGCCCAGAATTTAGACCAATTAGACCCTCGAAATTAATTATTAATCCGAAGGAAATTACTCAAACAAAAATTGAGGCCATATTTCAGACCCTTTTGTCGAAATAAACGCATTATTATTAGTATTGCAATCAAAACAAGAAATACAATGAATTCAAACAAAAAATCGAATAAATTTCTAATGAATTATAACCTAAATTATGGGTTGAAAACAGCCATTACTCCCCTAAAAGCCGTTAACTATTTAATAAGTGGAACGCCACAAAATTACTAGGAAATGTCCAAATATATTAATTACTCCCATAGGTATTGCACTCCTGACATACGGGTCCGACTCATATAAGTTATATAATATACGAACCACCAGTTTTATGATTATATAATTCTTAACGAAGAAGTTTGTAATAATTACACGATTCTATCGCAAACTAATCATTTCAATGAGATAACCAGGAATCAAATGAAATCAGAGGAAAAGTACCTATTTATTCAGATTGTCTAGATAGGAAATAGTCTCTTATATTTGTATATTAATTACAATTTAATATATTATTCATATTCTTTGTATAAATAGCAGAATATTCTATGATTCTATGTTTATATATGTTTATTAAATGATTCCTGAAATTGTTAATCAAATTTTGATTAATCTTATAAAAAATTGTTTATATGAAAGCAGATTTTAATGATAATATTTGTCATTTAAAAATATGAAGTCAATGGAAAAGGCAATAATGAGAAACCATAACAAATGACTTTATGAATCAAGTCTATCGATTTGCTTCACATATTTCGAAACAAATACTATTATTATTCTCCTCGATACTTATTGGAATTTTTCATATATCATTCCTCACAGTCAATGGATTATTTGAGAATTAATGTTCTAGTTCTGCTTCTTAGAAAATTGCCTGAATTATTCATCTAACAAAGAATAAAAAACTCAGCATAATCATTATTATAGTTCATGTCAATTATTAGAGAAACCGTTCAGGTTTTTCCAATTCTAAAAAACAAGCCAATGTATTGTTGTCTCTTTTATTGTAGCAAGGTCAATCGTGTGAATAATTGCTATGCGAATATCTTCATTAAAATTGGATCGAAACTATTGGAATTTTTTTTGCCTCTCGAATACAAATTATAGCCTCAATTGTCTCAATGAAAAAATTAAATAGATGATATATTTGTCAATCTTTTTTCGTAATAGCTCTTGGAGATAATGCAAATTTATTGCACAAATTGTATTGATTTGAATATCTTCATAAACGATTAAATTATCTAGGCTTATTCTAATTTTATTAATCAAGTATAAATTACTGGATTTCGATCAAATTTTTCAAATAAACATTACCTTGCTTCAATTTTAAAATCACTTCTAATTATACCAAGCTATAATTTCAATTAGAATAATTTCCCTAGATAACATGCTCTTGCACATAAACTAAGGTAAACAAACTAAACCGCATGAGATTCAATAGTGTCATTCAGAGCAAATTTAAAAGTAAACATGGTAGATAAGGTCAATACTAAAATGTTATTTATCGATTTGTAAATACAAACATCACGTTATCACTAACTTGCAATAAAGGAGCAAGGCAAATTGAGACATTCGAGACAAAGTATGATTAAGTTGAATGACAGGTCATTTTGTGGAAAAGAGAACCACAATTATTGAATAAATAATGAGTCTCTGAATTATGCAATAATTCTATGAATATTAAAACTTACCAGTCGTTCGGCTAAGAATTTCCTACCACAGAGAGCACACGGTACTGTCTCTGCCGGCACTGGTATGTCCTCATTTAATTCTGTAGTCAATGTATTGTCAATTGATGTCATTTTTCACTAAACGGCTTCTCATTCAATATTTGAAGAATTTTATTAATTTTTATTCTCAGATCAATATCTGAGCAAATCATTTAAGACTAAGTCTAGAACAGTAATTAAACACCTTTTAGATCCCAGTTTACTCTGTGTTATGGAAGTTTTCAGCACAGGATCACATTTAAAATAGTTGACTAATTTTCAGAATGAATTCTTTGCTTACTTTTCACAATATATTAATAGCTATTAAATAACAAATATAAGCGAAAAATCATATAAATTACTGAAAGTGTTGTCGAAATTCACACAATTTTTGTGTTTTAATAGCATTTGTAGACAAAGAGAATGAATGAATAAATGTATTGAAAGCATTGAAAAACAGACTAATCATAAAAATGAGAAACTTTTTGCTTTGCTCTTATGTTTACGATTCATATTTGAATTGGTTGTCATAACGACTGCCAATATGTTTAATAAGATTAGCCTGGATTTATTGCTTATCAAAGATTATTTTTGTTCACAGTTTGCTGTTTTTAAACGGAAAATTACCTGACTTGTCAAATAAACTAGCAGAAAATAACTTTAAACAAAAGATTCCTTAATGTTATTCATATGAAGTTCAAAATTATCGGTCAAAAAATTTGTTTCAGACAAGGTTGACGTTTCTAGACTTGCGTGATATGAGTCGAAATTACAGCAAACCTATGCATGACCAATTAACTTAATTGCATGAGTTGCCTGAGTTTATCAAGTTTAAAAATTTAAATAACCAAAAATAAGGAACATTTTAAAGAATATGTTTGGCAGTGAAGTAGACTTTCGGAGAATCAAAGCACAAGTAGTGACGACTAGAGGTTGACCAAGAAGTCGGTTATTAATTGCTCAAGATTAATAGAATCTTTATTACAGATCATTACAATTTAAATAATGATAATTGATCATTAATAATTCCCTAGTTTATCATTAAATTTTTCAAGTTTTAATATTAGAAATTTACCAAGCATAAAATTTTCAATTTGTTTTAATGTTTAACTCAAATGTTATTTTTTTTTCATTTAAAACTAGGACTGCACTATTTTCAAATGCAAAAACTCTAGGCTCTTTATCAAGGATAATCAATAATAAACATGTCAAGAGCATTCTTGCATAATCAATAATTTAGTTAAATAGAACTTTTCGAATACCAGGGGCAACAATCTTGACCAATCGTTACAATAATATCCACTAATCTCTACAAAAGTTTGATCCAATTCTTCAATCAATTTGATTATTCCTTTGTTTTGGACCAACTTTTTCGATGATTTCAAAATAATCGTTGAATTAACTTTTTATCAAAGTTAATTGGTGATAATAATATAATAGAATGTTTGATAGGTCAGATTAACCAAGACATATTCGATACATTCACAGCATCATGTTAATATTCTAATCTATTCGTAAAATGTTAATCATATCTATTTATAAATAGCTTGTCATAAATGTTAAAAAAGGATATTTCTAGCCTTGCGTGATATGCGTAAAATTTTATTCAAACTTGCATGAATAAATAACTTAATTGCATGAACAAAGTTTAAATATTCGAATTACTATTAATTTTATTTATTTATTAAAGATTTGTTTGGCAGTGAAGTACACTTTTGGAAGTATAGATAAAATTATGATAATCTATCATAACTCTAAAAATTTACATGAAATCAATTGTGCAAGCATCACTTTTTTTAACCGGATCGAGTTAATCTAGTTTTAACTGGATCAGATGTCAATTGATTTATATTTCTCATCAATTAGCTAAACAGCTAAACGCAGTCTTGACAATTTGAAGTGGTACAAGCTAAAACTAGGCTCTCTAACAAATGTAAAGGGCCATAATAACGGGCAAAGAATTGTTATTTTACAGAGGTCATTAAAAAATTTACCCTTTAGCCATTTCTGATTAAAAACTTGTGAATTATACCCTTTTTCAATCAAAAAGTGATTTAAAACACATGAGTTTACGTAAGTTTTAAACATCTGTTGAAAATCGATAATTATTTTTTGATTAGTTTTCTGCTATAAAAACATTAAAACAAAACTTTTTATTGATTAAATGGGAAGGATTTGCGACAGCTTTAGTTTAGAACAAGTTCACTGAATTAAGTAAAGTAGTTTGAATTTAATCATTTTGCCAAGTTTATTTACTCATTTTCCCTAAATTCAATTTTTGTGCTTGATAAATTTCTTATAAATAATAAAATAAAATGCTGGAAAACTTGTCGGTTGTTTTGCATAAAAAAGATGATCTCAGGTTAGAGGTCACAGAATTTCCTGGAGAGCCAGGTTCATATGGTAAAGAATATAACCTAAGACAATTGCATTGAAATTGTATATAATTTTCTTTATCTTGGTCATTTTTATAGAAGTTCAGTTGGCCTCAAACACAGGTAAAAAGCATTAAATATTCAGTTTAATACCAAGTTTAATTCGAAATTTAATTAATGAACAGTTGGTTTGTGCGGATCTGATATCCACTTCTGGGCAGATGGCTATTTAGACAAATGGATTGTCAAAGAGCCGGTAGTTTTGGGACATGAGGCCAGCGGCACAGTACTCAAAATTGGGAGTCATGTCAAACATTTAAAAGTTGGTGACAGAGTGGCCGTAGAACCGGGAATAGCGTGTCTTAACTGCCAGGTCTGCAAAGAAGGCAATTATAACCTCTGTCCGGATGTGCTGTTCCACGGAGTGGCTCCATTGGGCGGTTCACTCAGACGATGTTACAATCAAAGAGCTGCTTTCTGTCACAAGTAATTCAACCCATGTATTGACAGAAATTGATCAGGAACCTAATATTTATATCAGACTAGAGGACAACATATCTTTGGGAGAGGGGGCGCTAATGGAACCTTTATCTGTTGGAGTCTATGCTTGCAAAAGAGCTCGAATCGAAATGGGAAGGGGTCAGAAAGTAATGGTAACTGGGGCCGGTCCCGTTGGCTTATTGACGGCAATGGCTGCCAAAGCACTCGGCGCTCAAGACGTTTGCATTTTGGGTCAGTATTTTGTAGTCAGTCTTAGAGATCTAATTTTTAAATAAATAATTTCGAAGATATAAACGAAAGTCGATTAGAGTTCGCAAAACAATTGGGTATCGAAAAGACTTTACTGATTACCTCGAAGTCAGAAATGAACACTTTGTGTGAACAGGTGGTCGACCTGTTGGGAGGCAACCCTTGTGTTACACTGGAATGTAGTGGCGCTGAAATGAGCATCAATTTAGCCATTTGTGTGACTCAAGACGGCGGTGATATTATTATGATTGGTTTGGCAAACAAGAAGGTCAACGTATCCCTCTCTAGTGCTGCCTGTCGTCAGGTCAACCTCCTGGGCATTAAACGATATCTTAATAGGTCTGTTGTATAGCCCTTTGAGGACTGCCTTAACTCATCTAATTGTGAATTGATTGCAGTTTTCCGTTAGCCATACAATTGGTGTCAACCGGAAAGATAAACATTAAGCCACTGATAACACACACCTATCCTTTGGAGAAGGCTTTAGAAGCATTCGAAACGGCCAAAGCCTGTGCCACTAATGGTGCCATCAAAGTACAGGTTCAATGTCAAAGTAGCTAGCTTCATTTTAAGTGAATTAATAATATAGCTAAAAAGGACTCTTCAAATAATATTGAATAAAATATTTACCGATTTTCTTAAATATTTAATCAAGTTCACAATAAACATTGATTGTTTAACTTGGTGCATTATTGTTTGTTATTGTAAAACATTCCACAAACCATTAGGAATAAGCATAATGAATCCTTGATATGAACTGGAAATTAATAATTAATGAAAAATATTCAATTAACTGAAAATTATCTTGAAAACAACTCCAGCTTTAGCCAGGAATTTTAAAAAATCAGTTGATAGACTATTAATAATACACCCAGATCTGTAACTTCATATTTTATTAAGAACAGTTTTGTTTAAGAAAAGTTAAGTAGCAAAGTCTTTATTGAAAATTTCAAAAATAAGTGATACAAAAATGTAATCTACATGGATGGACCATGATCACTCTAAATTCTGACAGCAGCAACGAAAACCCCATTTCGTGGAGTCATCGAGACCATTTTACACTTTGTCGAAAGGTTTCCGATTTCAGTATTTGGTCCTTTTTCAAGTCTGTAGTGCAACAATAGTTTGGCCAGGGTCAGCTTCATTTCCAAATAAGCCAAACGCATTCCTATGCAATTACGAGGGCCAATACCAAATGCCTGCCACGAGCCTGAATTGATCTGGCTCCTACGCTCGCTAGAAAAACGCATCGGATCAAACTGATCTGGGTCTGTCCAATATTGGGGATCGCGATGCATGTAATGAGTGCAGAGGGCAACCATAGCTCCCTTCGGTATTGTTATGTCATTATATGAATAGTCAGCCAAACACTCTCTGGTGGAGCCCGTAATGAGTGGCGGATATAAACGCATCGTTTCGTTGAAAACCATTTCCATGTATTGCAGATCAATAACTGTGTTGTAGTCGAGTTTGCCGTCTCTTTCGTATAACTCATTAACTTCTTGTCTCACCTTTTCCTGAATTTCTGGATGATTAACCAGCAAATGTGTGACGTATGCCAGACCTGTGCTGGACGTGTCATAACCGGCGCCGTAAAAAACAATACAATTGGCTTTGATTTCGTCTTCAGTTAAAACAGTCCAATTCTTCTGGCGAAAGGTCTTTGTTTTTATGGTATCTTGGTTTTCATTTTCAATATGACTCAGGTCTTCTTTCAATAGGTACGAGTCAATCATAGCTTGCAATAAGTCGTTTCGGCGAAGAGTTGAGTCACTATTTCTAATTGAGATCATTTTTGTAGACATTTGCCATAATATTCCACCCGAACTCAAACTGTACTTGATACCGACGGTCTGAATAAACGCCCGTATTGGATGGAACAGATAGTTGAGGGGTCTGAGACAATTTGTTATAATAAAAACAAACAAATTGAACTTGGTCCCCAGAAAATTGTCGGCGGCCTTCACAAACTCATTATTGATATCGTTTTGTGCGTCGATTTCGAAACCAAACGATGATTTGATGATCATCTCTGCGGCCAGTCTTCTATATAAGACATAAATATCGAACTCTTCGCCAGTCTTTGCCTTTTGGCCGACTTTATCGATAAACGAATCAAAAGATTCTCTCATTATTGGAGTCATTGCTTTCAATTTGCTGGCAGTGAATGCTGTCGACAACAGACCTCTTATTCTTCGCCAGCGCTCACCGCGAGCTTTAATGATACTGCCATCTGTAAAGTGACTCGGGTGCAAATCTCTTAAATACTGAGATCGGTCGGTAAAATATTGAAAGTCTTTGATTTGAATGTTCTTGGCCA
>JAQIWP010001859.1:0-12994 GCA_034695525.1 Euzetes globulus
TTACTAATTGAAAATAAATAACCCAGAAATTAATAAAACCACAATAAAAATTAATGTTAAAATAAGTTTGGTTATAATTTTGAAAATTTTGCCAAATTTTTCCATAATTTTCGAAATTAGATTGCCTCAGTTATCTTGTATTATTATAATTGCCAATTGCTTTATTACTAATTGAAAATAAATAACCCAGAAATTAATAAAACCACAATAAAAATTAATGTTAAAATAAGTTTGGTTATAAATTTGGCAAATCGCAATTAAAATTGTATAAGTTATAAATAGGGCAAATTTGTGAACTTTTTTATAAAAAAAATAATTTTTTTTGTATCTTGTTGTAATTGTAATTGCAATTTTAATTGTTATTGTAATTGTTTTTTCTTTCATAATTTTATTTGTTTTAAATAATTTATGCTTTTCCCAATTATAAGTTGAATTTTTATTAAGAGGGCAAATCGCATTTAAAATTATGACTAACAATTTGAATTTTTATAAAAAAAAATTTTATTTTAAACTTGTTGTAATTGTAATTGTAATTGACGGTCGCATCCATTTTCCCCAATGTCATTTCCCCGAATATCATTTTCCCGGCTGTGATTTCTTTGGCCACTTTGTTTGTGAAACCATTTGTGAATAATTTTTCAATTTTCTATAGTAAAGGTCACCTTTTTCATTTTGGGAAAAGTTTAATGTTGACAGTATTTTGTATAACCTGCTTCGTTTTCTTATGTTTTCTGAGAAGGGTTTTGAGTGAAATATTCTATAGTTATAAAAATTGTTTGAAAAATAATTTATTTTATTAATTGTATGGAAAATCTTCAATAAATAAATATTAATTGAATGGAAGTCGAGTTAAATCGATCCAAATGTATATAAAAATGGGTAAAAACATGAGAGCACCGGCCACTTGAAAGCACAGACTCGGATAGAAGTCAATGGTAAACTCGAACAGTGTGTTATAAAACAAGGAATTGACGAATGGAACCACTGTTTCCAGTGCTGCCAAAAGACTGAATATCTTTCCGCTCTCGGCCTTTAAGGCCAGCTTCGAGAGCAACGACCGAATGGATATCGAACTGATTCCGGAGGCACTGCCGACCACATACATCAGGTAGAGTCCGACCGGATATATCACAGATCCAATACAGAGAGCAGAGAACAGTACGGACACAAAGCCTACCATTCCCAACTTGGTGTCGCCCACTTTCAAGTAAGCGGACAGTGTGAACACTATCACAGACGTGGATGTGACCTGGACAATTGAGGCCAGGCTCTTTATCGAACTGAACTGTTTTGCGTTCCAATCGTACACTTCTTCGACAAATGGGAACAGTACTGGAAAGCCTTTGGCGTCTGACATCATCAAAGTGCACATCGATAGGAACAGCAGCCATATCTGTGCTCTACCTTTGTTTGGCCTGACTTTTACAGCCGTTGAGAAAACATCTTTCAAGTTTTGTAAGTCAAACATCTTTGAGAACCGGAACTTTGTTTCAATTGTCTTTTCAGGCTTTTGTTCTCTGATGTCATTGTTTTTGTTGTTTTCATTCATTGAATTTCCTTCCATTTCCTCTTCAATTGTGTTAATGAGATTAGAGTTCTCGTCATTCTGTGCTTTGTTTTCATTGATAATAATTAGGACCCAGAAGAATCCCAGAACAGATCCAATTAAGCTAGTTGTCAGCACCCTTTCATAATTATGTATTGATCCTGTTGTGTGTAAATTGCCACTTCCTAAGAGTATTCCACCCAGATATGTTCCCAATGGATTGGCTGTTGAACAAGAACAAATCATTTAGTGAATTAATTTGAAAAAGTTGCTTGGTTGATATAAACAAAGTTTATACCTGCAGCCGCTGCGATATCGAAGCCAGCAAACCGGACTAGCCTGTACCGTTCAGAAGAATTGTTAGCCAAGTAGCTAAACGCGGTAAGCCAGACAACTGGCCAGCCCCCGGTCAAAGCGCTGGGTATGTATGCCAGGAGCACGTAATTTACATCTGCATGGAGTAGAGGCGGAAAAGTGTTATTTTCATTACTCAATCAATTTATAACAAAACATGTAATTAAATTTCAAGGTCTTTAATGGTTGACATCTATTCAAAAAATTCATTCAGTAGTTTGTTTTATTATTGAATATAATTACCAAGATCAAATTTGATAGCGTTGAGGAGGAGGATACCGAACTGTCCGGCATAACCGAACGAATTTAAAAGTAATGTTATCTTTCTGCCATGAACATAATTGTCAGTCCAAGAACCTATGAATAGGACATAAATGAAGGCGGGCAGAGAGCTGATCAAGTTGATGTAGATGGTAAATTGTGCTACATCGGCCAGAATGGCACTCTTGGTATTATTGCCACTATTTCCACTGCCAGCTGTTTTCAACTCACTTACACCCACGCAATAGTCATCTGTCTGATTGTATTTATTGAGACAAATCTTATCTTGCACCAATTGAAGTGTGGTTATATCGGAAAGAGCTGTCGACATACAGAACGCAAATATGAAGGGTTCGATTTTTAATGATCTAATAATAGTCACAAATAGACGACCCTTCGCACATATCCAGTCCATTGCACTTCAACTTTTAATTCAATGACCTTTAAAATAGTTTTTAATAAATTCATAGATTAATTCAATAAAATTTTCTTCTCTTCTGATTGAAGGCTCTTTACTACAGCTATCGACTGATTGCTAAACAACAGTCAGACCTCTCTAAACATTTTTAAGTGGATTTCTATTTCCTAATTCCATACAAAAGTAGGAAAAAAGTATTTCTGATATCAAAACTATCAGTTGCCTTACTTTTAGCTGAAATTGTGTCAATTTAAGCCTAAAATTCCTTGATAGAAAACTGTATACTCAGTCGAAAATGCTATAAAAAGTATTCCGATTAGATAAAAAAAATGGATAAAATAGTTCTGTTTATTAAAAAACTTTTAGTGCAATAGTTTTTCACCACTTTTTCTCTTTGTAAAAGAAATGTTGCAAAATTTCAGACGTCAACGAAAAATATTTATCTGGGAGTGAAATACATTGTTTCAGCAATTATTTGACTCCAGGCCAGTTTAGCAAAAATATACGCAAAAATATTTTACGATTAAAAAGTTTATTGATTACAATCATATGACTCCTGAAAATGACAATCTAAGTGATAATTATTGAGATCAATGTGTTCTTTCAGATAAGAATTAATACAACTACAGTCTATTCTCGGTTTAAACCAATTTTAAACCAACTACAGTTTCTTATATCAAAGTTACTTGAAACTAGTTAATTTAACTTTTTTTTGGAGTTGCCTGGAAGGATATTAGACCAGGGATTCTCTAAAATCAGATTCTTTTGAACTGAGAATGGCCACTGACTGAGCCTGTATAAGAAACAGCTCTAAATTAAACCGAAAATTCTTTCGAAAGCCAGGATAGACTGTATTCATTAAGTTTATTTAATAATTAACAAAAAATTTTATTTAATAATTTTATTTCTGAATAAATCAAATAAGAATTAAATTAATTTTTTCCTTTAAATTAAAGCCAATATTAATAGAAAATAATTATTTGAACAAATAGTATGTCAGCAAAAAACAGTCGACTCCGATAACAACCAGGTCTGGTTTAATAGCCAAGAGGTTGGCAACAGTTTCTACAAAAGTGACCGATGTCATAGGTCTCTTTATGGAAATTTGTAATTTGTTACGAATTTGTGTAATTTCAACAAGGAAATTTCACCGCTACTGGATTAGATTAACCCGAATACTCTGACCAATCCTAACCCTTCGAACTAGACTTTTGCCAATAAGTTTGACAATTGAGTTGTGAACGTCAAATGAAATTTTAAAAGGTCCCAGTTTTAAGTTTATACTCGAATCCATATTAAGATTAAAATAATGGAAAATTTCAATCTTAATGAAAGAATTAAAAATTTAAATGAAATATTGACGTAAACGGACAAGAATTTTATGTAAGTCTTATATTCTGTTGTTGCTATCAATGGGAAAATCCTGACAATTAGTTATTAACTTAAAAATTATCCACAAAATAGTGTTTCATTTCCAAGAGTTTCGGAAATCAAAACGAATGCATTACTAAACACTAGTCTAAGCTAACGGTCAAACTCTGGTCGCACCCAAACAATACCAATGAAACAAAAAACTTTTCTCCAAAAGACTACTTCCAACTAAAATGTAAAGTTTACACATTGTTGTGGACAGACTGGAACTGCTCCACAATGTTTGAAGAAGTCAAGAAACTGATAAGATTTTATCAATCTTTGTATGTATTGAGAGATTTGTGTTAAGCCATAAGCAAATCGATTGCAATTTGATATAAAAATATTGGCAAACAATTAGAACATTGGCTTCAAATTGATTGGCCATTAAATAAGGGAAGAGCTCTCGTATCAGAAGATATGCCCAAAAAGTCAAGTGTTGGCAGTGCTCTCTTTGGTTCACTGAAGATAACATAGTCTCCGCCATAGGCCTGTGCATAGAGCACAGCACTGTGCGAGTCATTGGCCTCTCGAATGCAAATTTGGCGGCACTGGAGTCGAGCCAACGCTCACTCAGTGTTTGTTTGTTTGCATTCAATACTCATTTTTTCGAGTCATTCATTGAATCAGGTCTTCGTCTGCGGCCAACAAATCCATCCAATCATCAAATCATTTGAAATTTTAATTTTTCTTTTTTAAAAAATTTTTATTTTAATTCATTTCAAAACATTTTTTACAAATCATATCATTCATTGAAAATTAAGACTCATTTGATTTAATCAACGTTTAAATCAACACAAAAAAAAGTACAAACGAGTGAGTATTCAATTGTTTTGACCAATTTGTGGGTCATTTTTGCTCTAATTTCCACCTTTTTTTTCTACTAAAGTACCAGAAACAATTAGATTGTATTAAATTGTAATTTGAATTAATCATATTTAATTGGAAAATGTGTTATCTATTAGATTTTAAACTGAATTAAATGCATGTTTGCCGCCAATCGTCAGACTTTGAATTTTTGTATTGAAGTGAAGGTCAGTACAGTCGATTCCTGTTTTTTAAAAATCGGATTTTTAGTGAAACCCCGTTTTAAGAGACAGAGTTTAACCGCCCGACAGCTTCCCATCAAATGCTAACTTATTCTGATCTACAGTAAACTCAATTATTTGAATATCTCTCTTACTTGCACAACAAGTTCTTTCAAAAACCGAGAGTCGACTGTATCTCAGATATGGTTTTGTTTGATTGAAACGTTAATAAATAAAAAAGTTTTCTTATGGTTTGCTTTCATATCTCAAAGACATTTTTGAAAAAAGGGTTAAATCAGACACAATGTTATAACTGGTTATAAATTTCCCCCAAAAAACAGAGCCTTTTTTATTCCTGTAACTCAAGTGCCTTAACAACAAAACTATTTAATAAAATTTAATTCTCATATGCAATGACTGCATGTATTGAACGGATCTATGACTTGGGAGCGCATGTTATCTAATGGTTCAGACGTCTTGTATATAGTGGTAGTGAACTACTAGTGATACCTTCCTCTATATATGCGACGTGAAAGCCATCGACACGAGAGTCACTCGTTGTCGAAGACATGAAAGAGTTTTCTCCTCATCCAAAATAACTGTTAAAATGCCAGTGAAAACAAATACTTTAGTTTTTGTGACGCACTTTAAATGTCAAATAAAAATCTTGTTTTGCATTTCAATCAATTAAATGCCTGTTTTTTGTTTGTAATAATAAAACTCTTTTTTCTCTCTGAATCGCATTTCACTTGACTCTTGGTTTTTTCCATTTTCACCTATTCTATTATTCGCAACTTTTTTTTAATTAACCGATTATTGCGTTTTTTGTGCGTTTGTTTTCCTAAACCCCCTGTTTTCTGATGCAAAACGACAAACAGATACCAAATGTTGGCCACGAAGAAGAAGTCCAGTCACTGGTCGACGATGTACTGAGTATTGTTGTTGCCGGCGGTGTTGGCGGCGGACTAACTGTTGTAGAGAACAGCCCTGACATCCCCGAAGAATGCGGTGACAGTTCAGAAACCAGTGTTTGTGCCGATGGTTATGACGCAGACTATGATGAAGACAATGATACTGTCATTTGTGGCAATCAGACTGATTATGAAGACATCGATGACGGATATGACTCCAATCCAAAGCCAGTGAAGTTCGGCTTCGAAGGCAATAATAACGATAATAATAATAATAATTTTAATGACAATTCAGTTAATGACAAAAGTGTTAAAAAATGGATTTCAATCGGAAACACAGTGTTGTCCCGTTGGACGGACGGACTCTTCTATTTGGGTCTCATCGTTCAGGTCGGCCCCTACTCTATCCCACTATTGTCTAATCTTATCTCTAGCCTTATCTCTGATGGTTTGATGTGTTGGCAAATGATTACATCAAATGTTTATAACATATGTCCTGAAAAAACATAACTCTTTATTAATTACATATTTTAAGCCTTTTTTTGTGCAAAACATTTAATATATGTTTCGAAAACATTTTTATTATTACTTTTTAAGCCGTTTTCCAGAACTATAATATGTTTAACAAATGTTGGGAAAAAAAATCTAATCTTTAATTGAGTTTAAATTTCATTAATTTTATGTTAATTCAAAATGTTTTCTCTGATAACCCTTTTCTTGTTTTGGAATTTTCCTCTTTTTTGGACATTAATTATATTTTGGTCACATTTAGTCTCAGATTTCCTTTAAAAATCTGTTATTATTTTCATTGACTTTTGCTGTTATTTCAGTTCTGCTCTTAATTACGAAATTCACAGCAAATGCAGTGTTTTTTGATTGACTTACAAAACAAATAATTTGTTTTTTGTTATTTATTTTAACCTAATTATACACAACAACAAAATATTTTTATTACAACCCTTTGACTCTCTGTGTTGCCGTTCAAATGGTTGTCAGCACTTCTTTGCATACTTGTTCTTTTTAGAATACACGTCAGACTCCGGGTCAATTTATAAGCCATTCAATTCAATGAAACTATTTTTTATGGTTGAGTTTATACGGGATTTTAGTTAACAGTCTCTCTATTGGATACCAAACCCTTTTAATAATGTCTGAGAACTGGATTCAAACGATAGACTAAACAATTATTTATTTATTTCCCCCAAAAGAGCGATTATTAGCACAAAAACTGATATATAATTCGTCTGATTGTATGTCTCTCTCTTCAAATATGTGAATCACTTTCATTAGAAACCATTTATTTGTTGATCAATGATAACAATCACTGCCTCTTATTTGAAATAACCATGTGACTAATCGTTTGTCGAGGCATTAATCAATAATTAGACAAATAAACAAGCCTGATTTGCCTAATGATTTCCATAACACTTGAGACCAGGATAAAAATAGTCTAATTATTACATAACATCGAAATCAATTAGAAATATTCCGCTAATCGGTTGCGTCAATAATTGCATTGAAATTATAGCCTTGGCTTTGAAAAAGTTAGCATTTTGAGCAATGTATTCTTGAAAATTTTGCGCTTTATAAACCGGTTCATTTTTTTATTCAAAGTCTCTAAAAATGTAAATCTTATTCAAACACTTGTTTTTAAACTTTGGTTTTTTAATCATAACTTTTGGGTCTTTTCTTTACAACTTATTAAGAAAATACAATGACTTGAAAACCGGGTTTCAATTAACGCTTATTTTTAGAAACACTTAAACTTAGTCTTTATTATACAGTTTTTTATTGATTTCTTTTTTACTTTTCACACAAACTTATGTTTTTCATCATTTGTTTCATTTGTTTTGAAGTATCGCTTCGTTTCTAATATATCATTGAATTAATTCTCTCTTCTTTTGCCAACCAATAGATTGACTCGAATTCAAAGAAATGTTTGATTCGATTCGAAGACAGTTCCTTATATTGGATTAGATTCGAAGACCTACACAAACAGTTGTCTATCGGCGCAGTTATGGCCGATTCGGACATTCTTTGCGCCATTTGCAGGGATGGGCGGTCGGTGGCGCCGGACGAGATAGTCATTTGCGACGTTTGCAATCAGGGTTATCACCAGAAATGTCATAAACCCAGAATTGGCGACGAAATACTTGAGCCGGACATTCCCTGGACCTGTCGTCTCTGTGTGTTTGCCTTGGGCACGAAGGAAGGCGGCGCCGAGAAGAATGGCATCATCGGTAGGGCTCTGAAGCACATGAAGACGGAGTTCCCCTACGACTTGAATGACTTGCATTGGGATGACTGCCATCAAACGAATAGCGAACAGAAGTACTGTTATTGCGGAGGAAACGGCAAATACTTCTCCAAAATGCTCCAGTGCTCCACTTGTCTGCAGTGGTTCCACGAGGCCTGCATACAGGCACTGGAAACGCCGCTCCTCTACGGCGACCACTACTACACATTCAAATGTTCGGTCTGCACCAAAGGCAAGGAACAGCTGAAGAGGATTATCATGAAATGGTCTGATATGATAGCGCTGGTCATCAATAATCTGGCGCTTCAGCACCAAAGAAGGTTCTTCGAGTTGAGCGCCGATATCGTGCCCTTCATTCAGAACAACTCCAATATGTTGCGGATGAGTGAAGACATTCAGAAACTGACGGAACGGGAACTCCAGGATAGGATTTCGGCCGTCCTTAAGACGAATGACAATCGGTTTATCAATGGTAGAGAAGTTCGGAAAAGGGCCGGCCAGTGGGCGCTGCGTATGCCGTTCCCCTTCGAGAAGCCGCTTATATTTGCGCCGCCGTTTGCGCTCCAGTCAACGTCGACGCCCACATCTCCTACGTCTTCGCCTCCCGTTCCTTCCAATTCATCCGCCGAACCGCAAATTCCTCAAAAAGTGATACCTCCGGCGCCGCTCATTTACGGCGCCTGTCGTAAGGGGGCCTCCAAATGGCCGGTTCTCAACACAAACCACAACAATATAAAGAGAGTGCAAAAGAACGGTCGCAGCAATAGTTTCAGTTCGAGCACAGGCAGCAATAGCTGTAACGCCAGCACTGTCAGCATAAACAGCCGGTGCTCACAAAGCAATGCCACAAAAGCGGTGAAGAATAAGTCAAAGACAGGACTCGACGCCAAAACGAATGGCAAACGACCGAAAAGTTCAATAAAAAGGCCGAACAAGAAGTTCACTCCATTGGCGACGACCAACTCAGAGGACAGTTCCGATTCCGAGACGATCTCAACCATACAAATCGAGTCATTGGAGGCCGTCATACCTGTGCCCGAGAACTTCGAGGGCAGTAATAACCCATTTAGCGATTTAGAGCACAACCCACTATTGAGCCGTCTGTCCAATGTATCGTCGCTCAGTCCGCGACTGACCATATCGTCGACCGACACGACACAAACCGCTCGAATCTCATGCAAACCCGATCCTAACCAGACGTCAGCCAATTCTTCCGAAGGAAGAGCCCCCAAAATGGAGTGCTTTAAGGACTCGGCGTCCAATCCGCGGCTGGACTGCAAGTTCAACATTTTGGCCCAAAGGGTAAAACCGGACGGAAAAGTGGAATACCTTCTCGAATGGCAAAACTGATCCGACGATTCCTCTCTGAAAACTGGAGACAAAGAATTGTTTATTTAATTATTAATTAGACTTAAAGTTCAACCGAAGAGTAAATTATATTTTTCTCTCCTTTTGTTTCAACAAAAACAAAACGAAATGTATTTTTATTATTAAATCGAATCAATGAATGAATTTTTTTTTCCAAATTTAAATTATTATTATTTTTTGTATTTTAGTCGAAACTCTTCCTTAGCTTTGATAAGAAAACTATCACTTAATTCGATGTAATTATTGGTTAAATTGATTATTATTTCAATGAATTTCTCAAAAAAACTTTGTTATGGATTTTGAAATTAATTATTAAAAAAAGAATCGTTTTATGCATTTAATTGGAGTGTCGTTATTAGCCTTTCCTATTTGATAGGAAAGGGCTATTCTGTACTAGATATGACCAAGGCTTCGCAAGTAAAAACGTAGCCTGCAACTGATCACCCTGGAAAATGGTCATTTTTCAGAAATGGCGGCAAAATGTTCTTTATTTTCTTTAAGAAATTTAGTCTTGTAACTTGAATAATAGGTTAATTAAGGTAATTAACGCATTAAATTACCGGAAATAAGTGTATTTAAGAATATTTGGTTATATATTCTAGAGTCACAGACCTTGCACATCCATGCTCTAGCACTGCAGCAGTAGACAACCTTGATTGCTTCATATAAAACTTTGAGAGCGACTGCTCAATAGTGTAACTCGTTCTGCAAGTGCTGTGCTGTCGGGCGCTAATCAATGTTTGCTCTTTGATATGACTATTGATGACAGTAACTGTTGTGAATGTTCATAGTCAGTGCATGTTCATATTCAGCAATTTAGCCATGGATTTCCAACCCGGAGTGATTGGAATCAATTTATGGTCTGACATCTCGTCAGAGATGACTCCAGAACTTGATGTCTTCGAAGAATGTCCTTACTCTCGTCACACAGAAAATCGTCAAAATTTATCGTGCAGGTATTTTATACAGGTAATTTTTAAAAAATCATTTCATTAAACCTATTTTCAAAGTATGATAAGTCTGCCATAACTAGTGTTGCAGGCCTTCCAAATGCAAATCAAGGAGATTACCAGGAGTTACCAAGCAGATGCTTATTAATAAATTAAACTTGAAACAATTTTTCATTAGACTTTGCAGTTTTAATAAAATTTCTTTTTATTTGAATAAAGCCATTAAATTCGTTGCAATTAATTCAAACATTGTTTTTAAATATTGGAGTCAACAAAAACAGTCAATGATTTGCATAATACAAACCTATTGAATGAATGCAAATTCCATTCATATTTATTTTGTCTACAATTCTGATTAATTGTTGTTTTCCCTTAAAATGTTTAATAAAAACTAAGCTAAAATCAAATAGTTTTCATTCTCCTTGATTAGCAACGAGTTGAACAATCAATGTGAAATTAAATATTATCCTTGATAATTAAGTAGATCTGATCATTCTAACCATAACCCCAGCCGGGGATCATTGCATATCACTTTCATTTCTAGCCTTTCCTCTGGACCAGAGCTCAGGCAAACAGATACTGTTCTCCATAGCAAACAGTTTGTTAACTCTGGTATCTGCTATTTTCGAGTTTGTCAGTTTTTATGGGACAATTTTTTTCAAACCTAGGTGGGGGGATAAAATGACCAAATCTCGGTCTAGGGGGATAATTTGGAAAATACCTCCACCTTGCACATGCCTGATTCTAACCTATTTACTCCCTCGTCATGGCTATAGAGGTAGAATTTTTATGACAATTTACACATTTATTTTTATTTATTTAATTGTTAAAACATTACATTGAAAGTGAAGTGAACACAAAATTCTTGTCAATTGAGAGAAACCCAACCCTTTGTAGGAATGAATGTTTGGAATAGCGATGAATTTTAAACATAATTATATGTAACCCGGAGTGGAGTCGTTGAATACGTCTAAAACTTTTCAAGATCTGGACTTTAATCCTGTATTCGACTCATTAAACAAATGTATAACAAATAAAAGAAAAAATTCAAAAAATGCATCAAATGCTGAATCGATTGCCTTTTCATTGACAGCGAGATATGTTGGTCGAAGTCAAGTCGATTGGAATAAATGGGAAAACCTTAAGAAAGGCCTAAAACACCCAAAATTTTATTCACAGAATTCAATTAAGATTTGAATGTCGTGTTTGAGAATCACTAAATCATTGCGAATATAGAATATATTCGCTAAGAGTTTACTAATATTCGTGAAATGAATTTGAAAGTAAAAAACTGATTAAAATCGTAGAAACACTTCGAAAGGTAGGAAATAAATCTATTTTTGATTTCTTAAAATTAAACTTTTTAACGATTCGTAAATAAAGTACAAAATTATTAAATCCACACAAAACTGAACGAAAAAATAGAAAAGTATTTCAAAAATAACTCTTTGAATGACAAAAATCTGATTCTTTCCAATATTTATTTGTTTGGTTGCTATGAATTGCAATAAAATTAATTATTTTGAAAACAAATGCTCAAAATATTCCGAAAATTACTAAATAAAATACCAAGCATAACAAATCAGAAATATGAATGCAATTTATTCTGAACATATATCTTCAACCAACTGACATACTGTCGGTTAATAATAAGAAGCCTAACTTTATTCGTAATTTTGTTCATTTCTAATGGTTTTGCAAACCAATGTTAAATAGTTTGGACCGCTTATGAAAATAGTTACACTATTGTGCGAACTACTAATAAGATTCACTGTAAATGCATAGATTTAGAAACCATTGCAATAAATAATCTTTGAAATATGTATGTTCTACTGTATTGGTCTAATGTATTGTTTGGTCCCCGCCAAACGCAAGGCTATAATTTTAGACAATAAATTACTTTAATGTTTACACTTTAATGTCTATTCCCTGTCTGTTCGCCAAAGTAAAAAGCTGAGAAAATGCTCTTTCAAATAAAAAAATCAATACAATGTCTGGAATTGTTTGAACAGTTTTACAAAGTTTTAGTTTTGTTTCAATAAGTGAATGCCATATACCTTACATTTTTATTTATAAATTAAATTCTTTTAAATAATTTTCTTTAATAAACTTTTTTTTAAATTCTACAACAAAATTCATTATTCAATGGATTTCAACACAATTTTAATTAAAATCTAACGATTGTTTTCTATGAATCTATCATCTATCTATTCTCATTGTTAGCACAGAAGAGTTAGAATGACTCTCCGACTATAAGCATTAAATTAGTTAACAGGATAGTGTGAAGTTCAGCGCCAATTTCAGAAGTCATAAATTGAGTGCTTAGAGTCTAGATATTTTAAAACCATTTATTTTTCAAAACTAAATTTTGCAGTTCTGTATCTGTCAATAGTTTTGCAAAAATAAATAGTTAGTTATTACAATCCATCCTCGAAATAAGGGACCACTATTTAACGGAAACTCGATTTAACGGACAGATTTTCGCTGCACC
>JAQIWP010001860.1:0-12993 GCA_034695525.1 Euzetes globulus
TTATTAATTTTGGGAATAATAACGTCAAATATGGTGAAAAAAGTATTATCTATTTTAAAAGTAATTTATTATTAATTTAAATAAGTTTTTCTCACGTTTTTGTTTGTCAACAAAATATGTTAAAAAACTCTGAATTTTCAATAGTATTTTCCAATTCATATATCAATAAGAAGGGATCAATAGATATGACTGATAAATTTTACCAAGAAATATTAATCAGGGTCTTAATAATTTATTTTAAACGTGTACTATTTATATGAAATCTAATCTGGAGTCAATTCTATTCAATAATATAACTTGAAGAAAATTCTTTTATAACCTCCTTTTCTTGCTTTAGTATTTATAACATTTACATTGCAGATCAAAACAACTTGAAGAATCTAGGTCTTCTTTTCAAACTTGTGGTCACCGCCTAGTAAGTAGCCAAGTTGTTTATCAATATTGCAAAGTCGTTGATAGCTACAAACTCATCTTAATATAAATTTAGGTGAGTGTCAATAACTCATCTGATCTTCAATTTTCATTGTCTATTAAGTAATTAAAAAGTGATTCAGATTAGAGAATAGACTTGCATGTATCTCTACAAAATGATTTTTATCATTAAAAAGATTAATAACATAAATAAATGACTTTAATTTTTTTGTGCCGAAGTATTTTTAATTAAAGTAATGACTTTATCTAAAGTTTAGATTCTAAACAATAACATCGACAAAACAAAACAAATTTCAGACGAAATGATATATTTAAAGATTGCTTTTAATATTAGAATAAATCTGTTGAATGACATTGTTTTATGTCATTGTATTCGCTGTTAAAGGATTGAACCTGTTGTTAGTCTGGCATTTCAGTGATAAAAATGGATACATTTAAATCAATGCGTTAAAAGAGTTGGAGGTCTGCCATAAACTCCAGTTTTCAATCTTTTAGTGCCAAGAGTTTATTGAAAAGAACAGATCGCATAGACATCAGATATGATCAAAGAGCGGAGCACAGCATTACTCTCCCTTTCCTTTCAGTTATTCTGGTTTTTAGCAAATGTGAAGTGGAGTCGAAGAAATTAGTCGCGATATTAACTTTCTTATTAACCATTTGAGTAAAATACACATTAAATAGAAGGCGATCCCGAGTCTAATAACAAGTGTAAAAAATCGGTGCAAAAAAAATAATAATCAGAGTGAGTATAATTACAAAAAAGGTTCATTTTAATAACAGACTTACTCATTTTGAAATTATGTAAAAAGTTGTTTTTGACATTTTTATTGCACTCGAAAGGAGCACTCGAAGTAATTTTAGTGAACATAACATTAGACAAAGTTGTGATTACTCTCCCTTATTGTTAGTTGTAAGTGATTTGAGCCAATGTCACTCTAATGACAAGAATTTCAAATTTAGACAATTTGTTGATTATGTGTGTTATGTATTGTATGAAACGGAATGTAATTTTTTCAGTTAATCAGAATTTTTAAGCCTTGTTTCCATGGATTCTGTGATTGAAAATAATTTTTGGTAATTCAATGCCTTTTAATTTACGCTCTGATAAACTGAATGTCAAATCTTTTAAATGATTTTTTAATTAAAGTCTTTTCAATTGTCTAATTATTTTCTTAATATGACTTTCATTAGAAGACGAGATGCCAGCAGTTTCTCCGACTTTGTTGGCAGTTCTCACCATTGGAGTGGTAGCCCTTATTCTGGGTATTCTGATCGGTAAGAAGATTAACACATAAACCCAGAGACCGATAGATCAGGCAGTGATTTATGCGCTCAGAATAACAGCTAAATATGTAAATCATTAATAATATTAATGGATTTGTTTATAATAAATGAAAGAAATTTTAGTTTATTTTCGAGTTTCAGTTCAATAATATTTCTTTTAAGACATTATTTCCATCGAAATGAGTATCGATTGAGAAAAAATAGTCTTTTACCAAACAAGTCATTTATTAACATTTTGACGTTCAGGCCTTTAAACAGTTTTCCCAAATATAAATATTGCTTTATTTTTGACACAATTATCTGTTTTTAACTAACTTTTAGACTCTCTATTAATTTGTGATCACTTTTTTTGGCAAATGTTAGGCTCGTATACAATTCCGGCGCTTTCGGAGGAAAATAAAACAAAATTAAATGTTTTGAAACTTTATTCGGAAAACCGTTATTTGGGTCGAGACGACCATATCGTCAAACAGATTAGGGAAGGCGTGAGTCGGGAGAGACTTCGTGAAAATCTTAAGTGAGATTCAAATTGAGATTTCATTAATCAATAATCGGATCATTTAGTAAATCAATTATTGATTCATTTTGTTTTGAATAGATTTTTATCGTCAGAACCACATTTGCCGGGAAGTGTTCGCGACGAACAATTAGCCGACTTCATCAGAGATGAGTTTATAAAATACGGTCTGGACCGGGCATACAAAGTGCCCTACAAAGTGTTGCTGTCCTACTCGAACAGCACACATCCAAACAAAGTTTATATAATAGATGACAGAGACGGCAAAGTCTTATTTGAGTCTCAACACAGAGAAGTCCCTCTGAGAGAAGACTCGAAGCCTTCAGACTTTGTTGACGCTTATAATAGCTTTGCTCCCAAAGCAGATGTCATCGGAGAGCCTGTGTTTTGCAATTATGGCCGCGAAAGCGATTTTGATTTATTACGAAACTACACCCAAATCGATGTGAAGGGAAAGATTTGTATTATTAAATACGGAAAGATATTCAGAGGAAATAAGGTTCACATATTATATCAATAATATAACTTCATTACAATAGACATTAATTCATATGAATTAAGTCATAATTGAATAATTAATGAATAAATTCATTACAAGGAAATACATTTTAGACTAAACACAGTTTCTCTAATAGAGAATAACACATAAAATGCATAACAAGTATTCAAACTTTTCTCATACAATATGTGTCTATTTGTGTTGTGCAGTGCACTAACGCAGCCAACAGAGGATGCATTGGAGTTATTCTCTATTCTGATCCCCAAGAGATGGCCAGAGAAGGTACTCAACAACAAAATCTTTATCCTAACTCTTGGTGGATGTCTGGCAAAGCTATGCAAAGAGGAAACCTCAGGACTAATATGGTTTGAATGAATGCCTATTCACTATAAATCCATATACAAATTCTTATCCGTATTCAGTGTTTAATGTGTGCTCTAACCTATAGGGGGACGCATTGACCCCTGGATTCCCCGCATTAGTTGGTTAGTAGACTGTTTCTGTTAAATTTGTTCACTAATTGTATTGAAATAATGCAATACATCATTGAATATATTGTCTGATCAGACGGCAAATTCCAGTACGAGCCCAATGATGTAGAGTTACCGCCAATACCGACCCAACCAATTGGATACGAAGACGCGCTTTCAATACTAAAGTATGACTTTTGTTAAATGTCTCTTTTGATTGATTATTTCAATTAAATGTCAAACTTTTCTATTCATTGTCTGATCTTTCGGTATGTTATCATTCTTTCAACAGATTAATGGGTGGTATACCTGTGCCCAATACGGCTGTCTTTCATGACTGGAACGGAGCGCTTAACATAACATACAGATTAGGGCCCGGATTTAACAGACAGAACCCAGAGAAGTATGTTTTTAATTAAAAATGAATTATCGCTTTAATCAAATGTGATGTGAAGAATGCCAGCACTGAATGAACACTTACTCACAGCCACTGCTCATTGCACTGATATATGTGTTTCGCGTATTTTTCTAATTGTTATTTGATTTTTGACAGAAGATTACGACTCGTTGTTAATAATGTTTTACAAACAAAGATTATTTATAATGTGATTGGAATCTTGGAGGGATCGGTTGAGGCGGACCGTTATGTTATACTAGGTAATCATAGAGATGCCTGGGGTCATGGAGCGATGGATGCCGGCAGCGGCACCATTGCCCTGCTTGAAGCTGCTCGCATTTTCGGTAAACTTCACAACGAGTCTGAGTGGAGGCCCCGCAGGACACTAGTATTTGCCAGTTGGACAGCAGAGGAGTTCGGATTAATCGGATCGACGGAATGGGTTGAGGAATACATTAATTTATTGTCGCAAAAAGCAGTGGCGTATATCAATGTTGACATTTGTGTGAAAGGACCGCATCTGAGTCCTGACGCTTCTCCCACTCTGATGGAAATTCTACGCGAAGTCACAGAATTGGTTCCATTTGGAAATAATACTCTGTTGACCTCATGGGTTGAACACCAAGAATATATTAGTGGCAGATTGGATAAGCCCCAGTATGCATTATCGGCTTTTATTTCATTTTGAAAAATCACTTAAAGATTTGAAACTTGAAATTTTAGAATCAAGATTCTGGGTTCGGGCACAGATCACGCCCCCTTCGCCTTTTTTGCTGGCATTCCTGCCATCAACATTGAGTTCACATTTGATAAGGTATTATAAAAACAGAATGAATAATGTCTTCAATGATTAATTCATCGAAGGATAGCTTCACTGCAATGATTGTGTGCTCTGATAGTAAATGTACTGTAAATTCAAATCTGATAAACGAAAAGTTGAACCGATTTTTCAAACAAAAAGATTGAATTTCAGATCTCATATCGAATGACAAAAGAGCAAAACTTTTTATGAGACAACCCTTTTTAAATGGTTCCCAATTTTAATCAACTTAACAATAATTTAGAACAATGAAAAAAGTGTATAAAAAGGGAGATACTGAAAGATTAATAATTAGCTAATGACCTAGGCGCACATCTTTTCATAACATATTTAAATAAGTTGAAAGATCAAACAAAGCGGTACCAAAATTCAAACTATTTATCGATTTCCCATTAAAAGAAATTTTGATTAATTAATGTTTGGTTATTTTTTTCAGAAAAAGTACCCAATCAGTGGTTATCCAGCATATCATACCGGATATGAAACATTCGATTTAGTCGAGAGATTCATTGATCCGGACTTCTCTCTTCATCAGACGTGTTCGCAACTAATCGGGGTATTAATGCACGCGATCTCTGGCTCTACTCTAATGCCGTTCAGAGTCGACGAATTGGCGAATAGAGTGAAAACTGACTACGAAAACATGTGGACCGAAGATCGCAATCTGTTTATATCGAAAACTGAATTAACTGACGGAACAAATAAGCCGTTGATAGATATGTTAGAAAAATCAATTGAAGACTTTGTTAAAGGAGCCCAACAGTGGAGGGAAGACATGAAAAATGTCGAGTTAAATAACCCGTATTTAGTCCGCCAAACTAATGACGTTCTGATGGCAGTCGAGCGCACATTCATTCGGCCCGAAGGCCTTAACGAAAGGCCCGAAATCAGAAACTTATTGTACGCACCATTTAAGTACAATAAGTACTCCACAGTTGTCTTCCCCGGAATGTTAGACCTCCTGAAGAAGATCACTGATACACAAAGAACTGATGCAACCAAAGCTTCTAAGTTATGGCAATTACTGCGACGGCATATCTCAGACATCGCTATAGCACTGAGAAGTGCCACTAATTTACTCAAAACAAGTCCTTTATAGACAACCATTCGTTCAATGAATTTAAAGTTACGGAACATTTTTCTTCTAATACTTTGATTAATGTTTTCAATGAAAACAATACTCTATTATTCATTCACGACTTAAATGAATTGGTTGTGTATTTTTATAACTACTTTATTGAGAAATTGTCGACATTTTTAAAAATAAAACAATTTTATCAAAAAATAATTAAAAATAAATTAAGATTTTTAGAGATATGTTCAGTGCATAAGAAACTTGTGTTTGCCTACAAATTTCAGGAACAGAATAGTCATATAGAGTCTGATTATTCAACATTCGAGTCACTCATAGAGTAGATTAGATGCCAAACATGTGTAGAGTGGGCTCACATTCAGTTCGGGTTATCATTGAGTGTGTGTCGGGAACTACAAGCATAGCATTGATAATCAGTCCCTATAGTGATCGGCACAGAATAAAAAGCAAATCTTCAGGTCATTAGATATGATTCATAAAATACAATCAAATTTATAGTTTTGAACAATAATTTGATGGCTTTTCTCTGTTCACAGAATTATTAAAAAATGTTTAATTATATGACACACTTCTGATTGTATTAATGATGACGTGACCGGATCTGCGTTGGCATAAAACCGATGGCAGTCCTTATTTTTAGATACCATTTATTATAAATCAAAATTATTATCGTATTAATAGCATTAATGTTGATATTATCCTCTTTGATGGTTAGTTCCCATCAAAGTATTCGCTGCATATTTGCATAAACTTAAACCATTAGGCGATCCCTCTTAACGATAACCATTACGTAAACGTCAACTTTGGAAAGCAAAGAGTGAACCAGAATTGTAAGACATGATCGATAGTAATTAGCAGTGGATTGTGTTATTAACAATTCATAAGTTCTCCCCTTTTATGCGTTAATTTCCAATTATTTTCTAAAAATAAAATCATAAATGAAATGAAGAAACGAACAAAAAATCATTTATTTTCAATTCTGAACAGAATAAGGGTTTTATTGCTCCGATGTCAGTCGAGGCCTTAATTGTCTATTCATTAATCTTATAGGTTGTGCTGCACTGGAAAAAATTGATTTAAAAGAATAATGAAATATCTGTGCGTTTGTGGAGTTGTCTTTCAAAAACAATATTTTAGTTTTCAAAACTATTTTATAGACTTTAGATTTTTTTCGATCACAAAACAAAATAAACCCCAAAAAGGCGAATATCTGTCCCCACGGATCGAAGTTATATGCAATCCAACCAAAGGGAAGCATTTGGTAGCAGTTGTGTCACTGATTGAGGTCTTCTATTAAAGTGAAAGCCTGTAAATTACACTGAAGGGAGTCATTTAAAATTTTAAGAAATTAAAACTAATTTCAAGTCATTTAACTCCATATTATTGTTAAGTGAATTGAAATTAAAGTCCATTTCTATAAAACGAAAGCAAAAAACATTGCCATCAAATTTGATGTGAGATCTTATGTGAGAAAATAGTTTTTTTTATGAATAAGAGTTATGATTAACTCAAATATCTATTGAATAACAATACAAACGAAGAATAAATAGTGAAATAATAGTGCATTCGATATGTTGTGAGTTAGGAGTTAGGGATAACACAATACAAATATTATGAAATATTGGGTCGTATTCTGAGGCACAGGCCTTGACTGACGTCTGCACAAGTCATACAGATTCGATTCACCGACAAATATGAAGTGAAGTCAATTTGAAGTTCAATACAATGCTATTATCATCTCTTGTCAGTTGTCAATATTGGAAAACTTTTTGATGTTATGGGAAAAATTGTTCACTTTTTTGGCTACAAATCATAAACCAGTGGAAGAGTGTAATCGCGAGACTTGTTTTTTAATATTAACCAATAACTGTTCCCTAAGTATTTGTAATAAGTTATTGCGATAATAATATATCGGTTGGCAGTACAGGCATCGCAAGCCTTACGCACCGATCAGAGAGTGAGTGCTGTTATTAACCACAATAGAAAGCAAATAATATAATATATGGCAAACAGTAGTCACAATCGAGTAAACCATTTCTGTCGGTAATGACTACTGCCGTTGAATGACATCAACAGTTGGTCTGATTGTCGCCATTTATTTTCAAAGAAAGTGAACACAAAATTAGGTTTGAAAGGGATCCATAAGTTTTGTTGCACTGATGCACACCCGTCGCGCACATTACACACCAGACTCACATGTATTTGCAGACTAAATGCATTCTCGGTGTCGATCCCTTTTCCCTTACGATTGGGGACTAAAAGTGAAAAAAGTTTTGCTTTTTTCGGTTAATTTGTGCGAAAGTGTGAAAAATGTTTGATATTATGAATCAATATGTAATGTGAGGAATGGTAGCAATGATTGGATTGGAGTCAATCAGTGAATTAGCTCTGATGGTTCTGATAGCTCTCACGCCACGCAAAGCGCACAACTGTTAAGATTTGAGACAAGGGTTTACTACTTGTTTAGGAAAGCGTAAAATTCCCCGATGAGAGGGTTGCCTGAGCTTCAAAAGCTTTCAAATTTTGCATGAATTGCATGACAAACTCTGTCATACTTTTCTCTACAATCAGATTTGTGCCGCGAAAATGGCCAAAAACGTTTGCATTTACCAAATTTAAGTAACCCATTCCCAAGAGAAATGGCTTTCCACTGATTCTTCACCCTTACATCCACTGCCCTTTTTTGGAGGAAAACATTTAAATTTATAATAAACGGAGTAATAAAATAAATTTCATTGAATAGCGTCGAAGTCAGTGGTGAGTATTGGAAACAAATAAATGCATTTCACTAATAGTTTCAATCGTTTAACCGATTATTGCATTTTTTGGGTACCACTTCTCCGGTGCACAGAATCACCGGATATGTAATATTGCAAATGCAAGAGAATTTGGGTATACTTTTTGGTGGTATATCGTTGTCATCGTTGTTGAGGTTATGGCAGTGCAAGTGTTGGATCGCCCGCTGCTTTACTGCATTTCTCATCAGAGATACGAAATTAATTGGAAAACCGGGTCTTTTAAACTGCTTGTCATTTATTTTATGTCATTATAACTGCCATTATATGCATTTCAATGATTCATTTGAATTACTTTTTTTTGAGTACTCGAACCCATTTGCAGATAAGTCGAGTAAAAGGGCCCACATTATAGCCTAAAGTAAAAGAGTTACAATTTTTATTGGATCGGTTCCACTGGAGTTGGTTTTTGGAGATAAAGTATTTGCAGTTGTTTTGCATAAACCGTAATAGTGTTAAAAGACTGACAAATGGCCAAAACGGTCGACCATTTCGTAGATAAATTTCAGGAGGATTTTAAACTCAGATACCATTCGATAAGTTAACCAATAAATCAGACAAACAGTTCAACAAATCTAATATAACTTTAAAGTGTGTGTTATGTTTGTGCAGTCATTGGCCCGCATTCAGGCGCTAATATTTGGACGGGTAGTGGCTTTTGCATAAATTTTAAAAAACTTTTTGCGGAATTGTAGTATATATTTGTCTATTTATTCAGACCCAGTCTATGGTCGGGTATATGCCCCAAGTTAGCAATGTCTGCAATGCTAGGTATGTCTGTGCAATCCATCTTCGAGTCGGGATATATGGATTGATGTAGTAATGCAAAGTGCAAAACTGTTGGCACTATTGGTTGTGTTGGATGTGTCGATGCGAGCGTTTCATTAAAATGCAAACTAAAGCTGATATGTATTGAGCGCTCACTTCCAGATCGTATTGTCCTCATATCCACTAAAATGCTTTAGACATCGATTTTGCAATTTATATCAAACTTCCGATAAAGCTTTCAAAGCCTTACTCACAACTCATTATAAATTCCGTACGAATTGCATTACATTTTACTCGAGGGACTGATATGTGCTGTCCTTATGTACTGATTCTGATATTCCAAACAATTGTCAATTTGGCCCAAAATTAAATGTAAAGCAACTTTTAATTTGTGGCATTACTTGAGGCGTACTTTTAATCATAAAATTGTGAGACCAGTGCTTTGTAACTGAAAAGTCTATCCTCTAATTGTTTTGCTGACAAATAATTATGAACAATAAATTTTGAGCTAATCTCAAAGTTTCTAAAAAGATATAAAGTGAGCGCCGAAATAGAAAGTCAGTACATAAACAATTCATTCAGTGTTGATATGAACCATAAAAAGTTGATCCATTCTCTGGAGACCAGTTTATGCAGACAAAAGTTCTTCATGTGTTGGAACAAAATTTTTACGATTCGGACAATAGGATTAACACAAGAATAGTACAAAAGAACTGTTACTATAAGTACTTTTCATTCAAAAACAAACGCATTGAATAAAGACGTGGGCTTTTGGGTCTGTCTGGGAAACAACCCTCCAATCAAAATAACAATCAGAACCCCTTCGAACCGTCAACCCCTTAGATATGAGCCATCAAACAAAGCCATTTGTTAGGCATGAAGGGTCTGACCACTGAATAACTCTTACAAACCATGAATCGGTTTACGTGTTGTTCCCAATAAATAAATGCCAAAAATTCAATTATTGCCCAAAACTTATTGCTTTTGGACTAACACTGGAATACTTCCGCTTATAAGTTATGCCATCGAATCCATTGTCCAGACAGTACTGAAAGGGATTCTGTTATTAAATTTTATTAATTTCGGGAATGATATACAACATAACAAATGCATAACAATATTACTTATGGAATGTTGACTCAAAATCCATATTATATTCCCTAATCATTACATAAATCTCTATAAAATCATTACAAATAAATGCCAACATTTATTCCATAACTTCTGAAGTAAACCATATTTTCAGTAAATTATAGCTTTGATTTCAACACATGTTTTATTTCCAATTTTTTTTTTATTGATTGCAATGAAAGTAAAAAAAACTTACTTTAAAACAAATGGCGATATATTTTCAATAAATTATCCTTTCGTTGAAATTTCTTCTAGAGCATTAAATTAGTCTTAAAAATATGTATTAATGTTTCATTTTTTGAATTGACTTCAGTTTGAGAATAAATCGATAGAATAAAAAAGATATTTATAAGTTTCTCTAATTCAAGGCAAACATGTTCTAGATAAAATCAATTTCATGTAGATAAACATGGTCTAATTCTTTGCAAAATATTTCTGGTCATAAATGAATATAATTTGAATTGATTTTCACGTTTGGATGGAATGTGAATATCTTTTTCTTTGTCAACGGATTACTATAAGCAGAGGAAGACATGAATTATTGAAAAGATTAGAGATTAAGAAGGAATGGAAAAAATGATATCCAATGCTATCAATTGAAGCGATTCGTAGTCTATTGATCATCTTTTGTACTAGATTATGAATAGCGCTGACATATTGTCAAACAGAAAAGTTATTGTGATTTTGTGGCCACACGTTTCCAATGGATTTTGACTTACAGTGCATTCGGTTATTACACAAAAATTTTTATTCCACTGAATGGAGAATAAAAAGTAAAAGTTTGACATTCGGTGACATTCAGTGATGAAACGAAAAATCAAATACTGTCTAATTCTGATGAATGGAGAGCGAAGGACAATACCGCACCGCTCCTCCCAATTGTCCATTAGTTGGTATTACTTTTGTTGTTAGTCTGTCAGAGTCTGATTGACACGCGACCACTCACTACACCCTCTATTTCCAACTTTTAATCATATAATTTACAGCATAACATACTTTAGATATATTCACCAAATAGACTGCATTCTAATAATCTGTAAGAACTGGCAGTCATTGCAGTCATTGTCCACTTATATGAACATTAGAATCAGTTTTTTATGTGTGGCCGCCTTTCAAAAGCTTCACATCAATGCCAAAAGAATAAGTTTATTGTAGTGAAGCACAGCTCAGCACACGTCAAACCAGAACCTTCTACCCAATGGTCTCAATGAATGCAATCGTTTTAATTGCAAATCAGAACAATAATCATAATTTTATTGCAATATATTTTTTATCCCATTCATTGTACTATTAGTTAAGGAACGGTCGCTATTGAGGGACACTTTTTGTAAGCATTTTATGCGACACCGAATAACTAATCAGATGTTAAGCTGAGACTCTTTTACTGTAAAGACCTTTCTATTTGACAGAAACATTGATTCGCACTCTTATTCTCTTTAGTTTTTAAGTAGAAAAAAGTGTCTCATTGTGTATAACAAGTGTCTGACTATTGAAGAGTCAAATCTATGCACAGATTCTATAAAATCGATAAAATATTGGGTTCGCAATGAATTCGAAGAATGCATATGAAGTACACATAAAAACATTTAATTTCAGACTTTATTGACATTCTCTTCACTCTCTAAACAATATCTTCTCCACTGTTTCCAAAGTTAGGCATCAATTTCAGTGACATTTTACAAAATTTGGTTCAACTTTATGTTGAAGTCATGTCATGTCCTAAGAGGAGGACATCTAAAAAATTTGAATTGTTTTGGGTTCTGATCTCTGGAGAAATAAGCTCTAAAAGAAGTTACGGAATAGCTTTTCAATCAAAATATTGCTTCACTAAATCAGAAATCAGAATATAAGATATAAAGTGAAGTGAGATGAGATCATTGTCAAGATGACCAAGCTAATCAAAAGCTTTCAAATCGCTTTCTCGCAAATTGATTTGTTAAAAATTAGCCATGTCTCTCTCAAGTAATCGCAAAGTTTTTTTTAAGTAGAAATTAAAAATCTAAATGGCTGTTAATTTGGTCTTCGAAATGGGAAGCCCTTGAATTAAAGTTAATGAAATTCAGTGATGTATTCTTAACATAAATGGTGTGCCATCTGTTATAAATTGAGTTAAATCACAATTAAAAGTGCCATTTATATTTGAAGCGCTTAATTTAATCAAACTTTCTCCGCTCAGGCTGGTTTTACAAGATTTTATTATTCAGTGGAAACTCTATGCTGTCCTTCAGTCGGATTTAACTAAATGAGGGACAGAATATAGTTAGGGATAACATTTAGACTAGGCTTCTTTATTGGAATGGCTTTTGGTTTTTACATGGGGGATAACTTGGAGAGAGGGACAGAATGGAGGCGAGTAATAGGGAGTTTTCTGTAAAACCATTATCAAAGACCATATGGAGAGAGCTTTTTTGCCTAAAATCAATTTGAATTGTCATAAATCCTTTGTCGACCAATACTCACAAAAAACAAATACTTATCGAAACTGTATATTATTTTCATTTCAAAGCAATTTATAATGTTTTGTAAGTAAATGTTTGGGACCCAAACGGGCGCTCCTAATTTACTCATTTCTTGATAGTCTGATCCTGTTACATCCAATTTATAATCTCTAATGTTAGACAAAGGGATAGTTTGTCAATGATTTCTAAAAAAATCAATTAATTTTTTAACGATTCTATATTTAGAAATTATTTGATTAACAAATTTATATCTCACAATCATTTTTCAATTTATTACCCAAAGTTTGGGTAATAAATTGAAAAATGATTGTGAGATATAAATTTGTTA
>JAQIWP010001861.1:0-12993 GCA_034695525.1 Euzetes globulus
AGGGAGAGAGAGAGAAAGAAAGAGGAGAGAGAGAGAAAGGAGAGAGAGAAACCTGATGTTCTAATTTTTATTCGTGAAACATTAACTCTTTGTTTTGCAAGTATTGTTTGGCAATCATTACAAGTAATAATACAATAAATTCAAAACACTTTAAGCTCTTTATTCTGATGCATGAAATTTAATGATTAACTTATTAACATCACAAAAATTAACCGTATTGTGAGTGAAGGACTTTTTGCTAGTTAATTTTTTCATTTTTCAAAATAATTATGAAGTAATAAATTTAAGAAAAATTTTCTAGTTCTTCATCTGACATAAATACTGTCTATTAAATTTCAATAACATTTAGAGCTGGTTCACTAGTAGGCTATTTCTATTAGCCTATTAGAAATACTATTATCATGTTTGGAGCAGGGCATGTTTAATATATCGATTATTTTGAACTTGGACTTATTTCTTATGGGATTCTATTTTAAAATAGAGCAAGATTATTCAAAGAATAAGTGAATTTCTGTGTAATAGTAACAGACAGGGAGGAGGTAATAGTCAATATGTTTGCTTTTCAGAGAAATCTAATCAAGGGTATGTTTTTTAGATATTTATTGTTTTTATTAAGTTGGTAATGGCACTAAAATGACCGAGTTCACTCAACATTTAGTCTTCAAATTAAACTAGTAATTTTAATAGAGAGAGTCGTTTGCATTAAAAAACTATAACATAAACAATGGTTTTTACGAAGCGATAAAAAGAATTCATAAATTTATCTAATTTAACCTTTTAAGATTTATTCTCTAACAACAAATCCCCATTTGTTATCTTGTAATTTTAATGTGCAAATCTAAATAATAAATTCAGCTTAAATTAAAGTTTATTTATTTAACTTAATCTTACCGGCTTTTGAATATTAAAATTGGTGCAGGGTGTGTTTATTATAAGAATTATGTTTTGCCATTTGTCAAAGAATTAAATTAAAATTACCAATACAGATTATATTTTTTTCAAATTACACTCTCCAATTTAAAAAAAACCCATCTTTATAATAGGCTCAAGTTGATTTTTTCAAAATTTTTTAAAATAAAAATAATTCAATATAAGTTGTATTAATTATATAAATTGAATTATTATTTTTTTGCCCCGGATGAATTAAAGTTAATAAAAGACCTTTTTGGAACCAAAATTGTTTAAAAGAATAGACCTGTTATTTAAAGATCAAGTTTAAGTTAAAATTACAGTCTTGTGCGTCAAAAATGAATTGATTTTTAAAAATAGTTTACATTGATCAAAACAATAGTTTCTTAAACAGGAGTCACCAAAGCCATCGTTTAATTTAATAGAAGAGGTATAACCATGACAATTTAAAATATTTTAAAAAGGGGGTTTATTTTTCACTATTAATTAACATTATATTTAAGTTATTGTTAAACAAACTTCAACCGTCTTGGATGGTATCATATCTTTATTCAAGTAAGTTTTTCCTTGGATAGCGTTCTCTTCTTGCACTTATGGGCTCATCTATTTTAAACATGCAATTTTCCAATTTAGGGTGACTTTAAAATGTCAAAAATGGTCGGTCTATTGATCGCCACAATGAAAACAAGACCGCAATTGAAATGAAAAATCAATAATTTGAATAAATAAAAGTCAATTGAATGCAGGTTTTTATTCTCATGATTGCGTGAATAGGCTAGAGTGACCAGCTTCAACGGAGTCTACAAAGATCAACTCTCTAGATACTTTAGCAGACATTTTATATTATATTCTTGAATAAATATTGCTCCTAAGTTAATCATTATATTCTCCCAGAATTGGGCTTGAAAATTAATTAGTTGACCATGTCAAACTAATTCACGGATATATCCAGCAAGAGATGGTAACTCTATTAATGTTATTAAAAATGCATAAATCGATGGAAAGTTTTACTTGAAATCTACTTATAAATAGAGTCATCTTTAGTCAATCATAGGCTTTGATGAATGCTCTTGGCTTATGGTTATACAGAATTATACAGAGATATAAACAATTTTATTGATTTTCATTTATACTAAAAGCAGAATAAATTCATTAAATTCTAAGAATATATTCACTTCATTGAAGTATAAACTGTTTTCCAGATATGAAGAGTGATTCTAATGAGTCAAATGATAATAATAATAATAATAATAATAATAAAACTAATGAAACGGTGATTGCAACTGAAAGTGAGTCCAGGATTACCATATCTGAGTCGCCGGAACAGACATCAAACGAGGACAGCACTGAATCAGCCAGCAAACAGGCCATCAAACGGCAGAGTTCGGCCAAGTCAATTAAGGGCTTTGCCAAGAACAAAATATTTCCGCAGAAATTGCCGCCGCTCAAAAGCAAAAAGAGTAAGGCTATGAAGAGAATCAACAAGATTAAGCAAGGTAAAACAGAGTTTATGTTTCAGTTCGAATGTAAAATATACCTTAATGGTTAATTAAATTTTATTTTGATCATTCATTTATAATTTTTCATTTTTAATCACCTTGTCGTGATTAATAAATTTTATTTTTCTTAATTAATAATTTTTTAGAACGAGGTCAGTCATCACCAGAGGACGGGTTCGAGGTCAGGTGGACCAACTTGTCATATATTTTGGAAAAGCCTACATTCGGCTTGAGTTGCCTTAAGAAGTCAATGCCCTCTTATCGGGTGATCCTCAAGTGTCTTACCGGTTCGTTTGCCAGCTCTCAATTGACTGCTGTTATGGGTCCGTCCGGTGCCGGAAAGTCGACCCTACTATCCTGTGTTTGCGGGAAAAAGACGACCGGAGTGTCGGGCGATATAACTATTAGTGGCTGTAATCGCATTAAGGTCTCAATAATCACACAAAACGACTATTTGACCGATAAGTTCACTCTGAGGGAAGCCCTTCTGTTTGCCTCCAAGGCCAAGAATGGCAGCAATAAGGACCATGATGAGGTCATCAATAATGTTGTCAACTCGCTGGGACTGGAGGCCTGTCTGGACACTCGTCTGGGCAAATGTAGTGGGGGTCAGAGGAGAAAGATCTCAATTGCGCTGGAATTGGTGTCGAACCCCAATATACTTATTCTGGATGAGCCCACCTCTGGACTGGACAGTTCTGCCTGTTATCAGATTGTGGAAAACCTTCGTGACCTGACCCAGCATAAAAAGAATCCAATGGCTATTGTAGCAACAATCCATCAGCCCTCGGCCCGTGTTTTTAGCCTGTTCCACAATATTTATGTTATATCGCATAATGGACAGGCCATTTATCATGGACCACCAGGTTAGACCATTTTTTGTTTTTTAATAGAATTATAAGTAATGTAAAACTTAATAATTAGATATGAATTATAATGAAATGAAATTAATTTTTGGGGTAATTTAAATGAAAAACTTATGCTTGATCAAGATATCATTTTCTGCCAAAACATTAACATAGAAATTTTTGGAATAATATTTTTAGATTTTAAATTAAAGCTACAGTTTTTTCTTGATATAAACATTAATAACTTTAAGACTGTAATTTTATCATAATGCAATTCAAAATTTTATAAAGCTAATTCGAAAGAGATGCTTGGTATATTTTTATTGCAAAACAATTTTTTTTATTCCATTGTTAATTACTAAGATAATTAATTCTTAAATAAAATTTACTGTTATTATGTTCTGGGTTAAATAATTTTTATCAGATTTTATTTTTGATTCAAACATATTACAATGACTTTTGCTTGTTGCTAATTAATTAAAATTTAATGATATAATTAATTCATGCAAATTAATTATTATAAAAAAATGTTATGTTAGAAAAAATAATACTAGCAAGTAAATAATTAGTTGAATATTAGAAAAATATGTTTAAAAACTGTATTTTTGTGTGAATGTCATTTAAAATTTAACCAAAATAAATTGTTTTTTAATTCTGGCTTGTCAGTTAATCAAATCAATTTTTCCTAGACAAACTGGTGGAGCACCTACTTCAGCTCAATTTGTCGGTTCCGGAATTCCACAATCCGGCCGATTATATCGCAGAAATAGCGTCGGGTGAACATGGTGGTGAAAGCATAACGAAATTGGCCACGCTCAGAAAAGAATCATTGAGAACTTTGGAAGTGGAGGGCGGCTCAAAGCACACCTCAAGCCATAAACTGAATGAGTTGTCCCACACATATAAATATCCCAATATTTATCATCTTTTTATTCTGATCATGCGGCAAGTTAAAATAATAATAAGAGAGCCGCACTTGTCCTGGATCAGAATTACAACCAGCCTGATCGTAGGCATTTTCATGGGCCTTCTCTTTAGCAATGATCTGGGACAAGTGGGAGGCTGTCAGCCCAGATTGGACAAACTTTATTCGAGCAAGCCCACCGATTTGTACAAGAACTTTGAACAGGAGCACAAAGCAATCACGGAGAACCTGGGCTCTTTATTTTTCAATTGTATTTTTCTAATGTACGCTGGCATAATGCCAATGATCATGGTGTTCCCCATGGAGTTCAACGTCGTGACCAAACAGTACACGAATGGCTGGTATTCGACGCTTACCTACTATTTATCAAAAGTGATAACAGATCTGCCCATCTCTATAATGGGTGAGCACTTGTTTGAAAATTAACCTAGTTTAACATATTCCTATTTTAAGCCACATCTATTTACCTGGTTATCTGGTACATATTGTCAGCTCAAATCTGGGAAGTCTGGAGGTTTGCCTTAATCCTGGCCATCGGCTTACAAGTAATGTTGATTGGTCAGAGTATAGGCATGATATGCAGTGCCATTTTCTCAACAAATCCCGTTTCTGCTGGATATCTAGGTTAGATGAACAAAAAATGATCTAGGTAAAGTCTTCATTGAATGCAATTTTTAGGCATAACCTCTTCGACGCCTTTCTTGCTGTTGTCCGGCTTTTTGGTCAGAAGTAAACGTATTCCTTCCTATTTGCGGCCACTGATGGCCTGTTCCTACTCGAGGTATGCCTTTGAGTCAACAGTCATTGCGCTTTACGGCTATGACCGGTGCTGGTACCAGGAGAGCAACCAGACAGTGAGCCCTCCGCCCTGGCTCAAGTTTCTCAAGACTATGACGGCCACTATGATTGACCGGAGCGACAATGACGACGACCTCGAAGTATATGATGACAGTGAAGAAACAGAGGGTAAAGCAATGAATGACATCCTGTCCCTGTTCTCGGGCACAACCGTCTCGGCAAATGTCAATGAAAGCAAATACCAGTCTTTGGTTATGTCTGAGTTCGAGTTCACCGACGATATGCTTCCCTACAACTGTCTGTTGCTCGGAGTGTTTGCACTCGTCCTCCAAACCGTCGCTTATTTAGTATTTGTCTGGAAACTGAAGAAGAATAACTGAAATTTTTGTACCATGATCATTATTATTTTGTGATAACCCAGGTAACTTTGATATAATCAGACAAAGTCTTTAAAAATAAGAGTTAAATATAATCTATTAAAAAAATATGTTATCATTTGTTGTCATAGTTTTAATCAGAATATTGTTATGATTTCCTAAAACACCTGAAATATAATGTCACACATTATTCTGTGCAAAATGTTTTTCAAAGTCAATTTGGTAATATTTTTGAATTTTCAAATAATCTATTCGAATAAAACAGACCTCGATTATGATTTTCGCGAAGTTAAGCATATTCTGAGCGATAGGTGCCTGAAAAATATCAGTGAAAATGTTATTCTGTGCACGAAGACATATGAGGCCAGTGTCGTAACCGATGTTAACGGACATTATAACTATTTGAGGGAAGTGTCCACACAGATTGAGTGCTGTCAGCTCTGGAAGTGGAAGACCTGTATTGTCAGATCGGTTGAAAGAGCACCGGACAGTTGTGACACAACTACTGACCTGAAGTATGTCCGAAAGTTTCCGGAAAACCCGAACTCCAGTATTGCGTCGCTTTTCATAACAAACTACTGCAGAGACTATTTAGAGGACAGCGAAAACTGCGGTCCCTTTTGGACAGAATGGAAAATCATTGTGACTTCAGTTTGTGGAACAGTTGGCGCCATTCTGTTCGGCCTGTGCTGTGCTGACTGCATACGATATAAGTACAGAATAGAGTCTAGGAAAAGACAACAGCAACTTGATAAGAATGTTAGCCAGGAAACTATTGTAACCAGATTTTAATTGTTTGTTTAAATAAAACAAGTATTCAAAGAATGCTAGAAAACGATAACATCTATTTGTATTTTTTTTTATTAAACATAGTCAGACAGTTTAACTTGAATTTAATTAGGCTTGATCAATTAGCCAAACCCATAACCTTGAGCACAACAATAACAGCAATGAGCACATCAAATAGTTTCAGAAACCAAGGACTACTTCATTTACACTAATTTGACTTTGAACCAAGTCATTTGTGATCTCATATTAATTAAATGGCTAGCTGAATACATAAATAATAACGTGATAATTTTTTTTATCAAAGTTTAATTATGTGACTTTCATTGTCAATTAAATAATCTTCTTCATTAATTTTCTTCAGCTGTCTCTAAATTCTAGGTCTAATGTTTGCTGTTATTCAAAAATTTATTCGCAAAAAGTTTACATTGATACAAAATTTTCATTTAAATATTGCAAAATTAAACAGGCTCCTTGGTTAAACAACGATAAAAGTTTAAAGCATTATAAATTGCTTTATTTCTTTTAATATTGTAATCATTATATAGATCACTTTCATTTATTTCAGAATTGATTACCCATTTAACTATTTTTTTGCTCTTGAAACACCAATATAACATTTACTTGATTCTATTTATTTTTATTCACAGTTTGCATATTGTTCAGTTTTTTTCAGCTATAACATTTTTTCCAATTCTAAAACTTTAAATTAACTTAGCAAGATGGGACCAAAAGCTAATTATGAAAGCTCAATTGAAAGAAAAAGTTATTTTAAAACTGAAATCGCTTGGTATAATGTGTTCATTATGGTGGTAATACACCTTGGTGCCTTTTATGGCATTTATTTGACTGTCAAGGAGGCCCAATATTCCACAATAATTTATTTATACTTCATGGCAGCCATGTCTTCATTTGGTGTCCAGGTATGTTTGAACGAGATTGTGTTGAAAATTTAGCATGCAAGAATAATTTTTGAATAGTGCGGAGCACACAGACTCTGGTCTCATCGATCATACAAGGCAAGGCTGCCCCTTAAAATCATCCTGATGCTTTTGGACACGTTGGCCGGAATGACACCGTTGTACGATTGGTGTCGCGACCATAGAGTACACCATAAGTTCTCTGACACAGACGCCGATCCACACAACGCTAATAGAGGCTTCTTTTTTGCACATTGTGGCTGGCTTATGTGCAAGAAGCACCCTGATATCAAGGAAAAAGGCAAAACTATTGACATGAGAGATTTGGACCAGGATTCCGTTGTTCAATTCCAGAAAAAATATTATTATTCCTTGATAATTCTCGTTTGGGGCGTAATTCCTGTGACTATTCCCTATTTTTATCTTGGTGAAACCCTATTGTCTTCCATATTTCTATGTCTGTTCTTAAGATATGCCATTTCACTTAATTTAACCTGGTGCGTTAATAGTGTTGCTCATTTATGGGGAATGAAGGTGTGATGATTGAGAAAATATGTTCTAGTTACTTAACTTATTTGAAAAAATTTATCTTGCAGCCATATGACAAGGGCATAAAACCTGTTGAATGTGTGACTAGACATCTGATGATGGGCGAAGGTTTTCATAATTATCATCATACTTTTCCATGGTTAGAATATTTTAAATGAACATGGTTTAATTATATTTTGTCTAATATTCCAGGGATTATTCAGCAAGTGAACTTGGTCCACTTGAAGTGTTCAATCCGGCCACAGCTTTCATAGACCTGTTCGCTATCATTGGTTGGGCCTATGATTTGAAAAAGCCGTCAATCAATATAATCAAGAATAGGAGAGATCGATCTGGCTCATTTAGCCAGACCAGCTATTCTAAACCTATTTGTGAACTTCTGCTTGGATCTTTAATTATGATTTCACCAATCATAGTTTTATCATTAATCAAATATTCTTTCAATCAATTTATTCTTTAACAAATAGAATAGCAAGAAAAACTCTTTATTGCTAGGTGTTTTAGACATCTTTCAATTTTAGAGTTGCTCCACCTTGTGCATCTCTGTTTATAAAATAATTTCAAATAATTTGTGATAACTAAAATTTGACCATGAAAAATTGTTTAAGCAATATTTTACTCTTGTTCTTTTTCCAAACAGCTTGTTAGGCCTTGAATTAAATAGATTTTCATTTAAATGAATAAAACTCATTTTAATTGTCAATTATTAATCTATCTAAGTTTTTACAACAAAATTGAGCGTTTATGTAAAAAATTAGATAAGAGAATATTCAGTTCATAGCCGTCTCTTAATTCCTAGTCCCTTATATCCGAGTACTTTTGAATCCAGGTAATTTAAGATTAGATTTGACCTGTCATACAGTAAAACGGGTTTATTCGGATTCGCTTTTAAAAGAGTAAAGACTGTAGATTTAAGTCCTATCCCTTTGTAAAGCAATAGTTGAATTATTTTGAAGGACGAATAGAACTTAGCTTGAAGCTTTATCATATCCAATTAAAATGTTTGGTCAACAGTCCATGATAATCATTTAATTGATCAGAAAAAGCAGTAATAATGGCGTTTATTCAAAGAATTTGTCTGTCTTTTGCCTCTCCTTCGACGAAAATAGTAATAGATGAAGAAAATAAATTTTGAGCAGGTTAAGATCGAAATGCCGAACCATAGGTTCATAATACTGGCCACATAGCATAGGTACTCGGATAGCAGTAGTCGGGGACAGTGCTTGTATTTGACAGTCATTCCTGTCGGCAAATAGACCATGATCTCGAAGAATTTATCCTCTTTTGTGCCATTTTCGCTGTTTTTCCACTTTTCCACGATTTTAATATCAAAATATTCATTGAAACAGTTGTCGTTTTTGCCGCACTCTTTCGCACAGATATCGGACATAAGCCTGTCCAAGGTCTTATTCTGTACGATCGAATGATTGCCAAAATATAGGCCGTCCTCAACCTGTTCGGACACCGGTATGTAGGAGTGCCAATGGTTGAAACGGGTCAGGAAATACTGGGCTTTGCACTGACTAATACAATGTGAGTGTGACTTATATCCGATATGACTGTAGTTAAAACAATCTGTTTCATAAGGGGCTTCCAACAGCGCTGTTGTCGTCTTCATGTATGTGAATGAATACCCTGTTACAAAAAATGATTTGCGATATTATCATTTCCAATTATCATTATAATAGAAATCATATTAATCACATATTACCTTAGAGATTTATTTACAGTCTTTTTTGGAACTTATTTTTTAAATATATTTTTATTAAAATACCCTGCTCTTGGTTATTTTATAGCAATAGTTTTTTTAAATAAGATCAAAGTGTGATATTTATTTCAATATCTAGGTCTAATAAAAATTACCTGAGTATTTATCATTGTATATCTGTGTAAAAGGCCCCTGGCCACTGAATAGACTTTCAAATGGCAGCCATCTTGAGTGAAAGTTGACATAAGGTGATTTCAAATAGTGGTTGTTCAGGGTCAACGAAAGTAAGACGAAGGCATTGTCGCCGACACTAATATCGTGGTTAATATGAAAATTGTTGTCATTTTCACCATTCAGTTGAGATAGAATTGTAAAACACTTTTCATCGCTATTTAAATATTGTCTTATTCTCGATATGTTCTTGCAATCGATGTGGTCTTCACTGACCCGGTCCTCAAATTCAATGGGCTTCATAAGCATGCATGTGTTGAATAACTGTTCCGGACTGATTGTGGCCATCAGCAACTGTTCCCGAAGTGACAGTTTATGTAAATATTCGGTTTGAATTAACTTTGAACTGTTCTTGGTGATGATGCCCGGGAACTTTTCAGACAAATAATCGGTTCTGATCGTGTATGAAACATTGGTGCAGACACTGAACGCCGGTATGTCAACGATGGCGTCCCTCTCGAGCCTGACATTAATGTTGGCCTTATAACTGAAATACAAATAACTAATGTCTGAGACCTGATAAACACATCCAATGGTGAGCACAACAAAGAAGATGCCATGAAATATAGTCAGCTCGTATTGAACCTCTTTCATTATTATTATTATTTAATCAACCATGCTTATGATTTACCATCAAAATTATGTGATAAATGTGTTTTAACACAAATAAATGATTGATTCTTCACAACAGAGTAGAGATGAAAGATATTTGACACTAAAATATAAAGAAAACCTTTATTTAAGACTAACTTTCAGAGTTAATGTGGCGTTTGCTTGAAGAATTTATTTATTCTATTCCCAATGCCAATTTGGCCCAGAGCCTAATTAGTTTTGTCATCTATTTTTGAACTTCTTTTCTCATTTTTCTTTATTCTTAATGAATTCATTACTATTTATTCCATGAATATTAATGATTCACGAAATAGCCAAGGTGTTGCCAGGGCAGGAAAATATCGTCTGAAATGGCACCAAATAATGCCCTTTGAAAATTTAACTAGTATAATGCATACGATCACCTTTAAAATTAGCTCAACATTAAACCTCTTTGTTGGTATTAATTCTTTAAAACCAACTATTTTGTTTAAATAAATAGTCTTGCAATATTTTTAAAATATTTCTTTAGTTTGAAATTCTTTAATATTTAAGATAAAATGTGATGTTCGTGCAAGTTTTAATTTATAGTTGGAAAACTATTTTTTTTTCAAAATAGCTTATTTTTATTGAAATATTGTGTTTTTTTGAAGTAGGGTAGAATAACAAAACATTCCTTGGAGCAATATTTTTAGAAATGACAAAATGTTGTTTAATAAAATTAATAATTTAAATATGTTTATTCAAACACTATTAACTTCAACTTTTAAAAATAAGCTAGATTAATAATATTCTTTAATTTTATATATAGCACTGGAGGCGACTCACCAATGATTAACTCATGCTTCAATGACTTGAATTTTAAATAAACATGTTGAATTGACTTTAAAGTAAAAATTATTTTTTATTTTTGTTTGCTTTTATAAACTGTAACAATATGATAAAGATTACTTTGAGTAAAGATGAAAACTGAATACTTTACAAATGGAAGGTAAAATTCCGGACTTAAATATTGTCACAATTTTTGGAAAAAATTACTTGGAACTTGGCACAATTTATTTGAGAAGCTTAAATATTTATTTTCTAATTAGCAATATTTTTCAATAACTTCTAAAAAATAAGCCATATTTTCTCCAAGACTGTAATGAACTTTAAAAAAAATATTATCTAACTGTTTATTATATCAATCAATTTGTTTAACAAGTTTGAGCAATACACTTTGTAAACATTATTTTTACATTGATTATGTAAATATAGCTAGTAATTTAAATGTATATTATTCTTGTTACAATACTGGTTATTAAAAAGTTAGAAGTATCAGGATAAATTACTTCTGTAAAATTCATAAAATACCATTGTCATAATATTGGTATTTAATTATAAGGTCAAGCTTAAATATGGAATGATAGCTTGCCAGTTTTCTTGTTCTGAAAGTTTTTGTTCAAATGAATCTTGCGATTGAGCTTAAATTTCAGATATCTAGCAAAGAGATTTTCTGAAATAAGTGCTGCAAAGATCTTTTTCAGCTCATTTGAGCACTGATATAGATGCTTTTTGTCCAAGGTTATCTTTTGAATAACTCTATAAACTTGTGTGCTCATTGGTCTTAGATCCAGTTCATCTTCAATTAACATCCGGTTAATTAGTTTATCCCAAATCATGTATGATAAATTAATCTTATTGCTGCGATCCTTTTTATCATCAAGACTAGAAAAGGAAAAAGATCTAGTATATACGATTAGTTAATTTTAACATAGTTCAAGCACATTACTGTCCCTCGGTCAGGTTACGGGAATTGGGGGATAACAACCAGGGAAGGACAGTAATGAGAGATGACTTTATACTTATAAACATTATTTTTATCAAGAATTAATTTAGTTGAGCAAATTAAAGAACCTATCAACTTTCCTATTCTGATCTTGCTCTGATTGTCGATCACAAGAATAATAACTGACTTAACTGTAATGAAGTTAAAGTTAGAGGCCCTTGGAAAGGAGGAATAGTATCAAGAGCTAAAATGCACTGAAGTTTTTAAATTAATAATAATTCATGTACATTTTAGTTTTAATTAGTTTTGAAAATATACCAATTAATGTCCAAATGAAATAGCTTTTGGGCTATTTTACCAAGGCTATAAATATCAGCTTTAGTATTGTGGAATCTTTTTCCATTCAATTCAGGCGCCATATAATCTATCTTGGCTTTCACATAGTGCTGACATTTGGACAAGCTACTTTCAAAAGTAGAAAGCCCAAAATCGCAAATCTTAACTTGGAAGCCTTTCTTGTAAGTAGAAAGTAATAGATTTTCCGGACTCAGGTCCCGGTGAATAATAGCCTCTTTTCCATTTTTATTCGAGTGCAAATAGATGAGTCCCAGTGTAATTTCTTGGAAAATTTCACATGAAATGAAATAATCAAGAAGTTTCAATTTCTTTGTCGTTTTATCTTGAAAAAACGTCGACTTTAGCTCGAGTAGTTCATTCAAGTTCATTAGACCATATTCCATTTTGATATAGAGACAGTCGTTGTAGAGCCAGTTTGTTTTCATCTGAACAATGTTTGTATGCTTAAGAAGTGTCAGGAACATTAATTCGGTAAATACTACTCTTGTTCGATCAGGATCTTTTATGCAGAAATTTATTTGTAATAAGTAATGCAATAAAATGCAATAAAAGATTGATTGAAAGAATTCTCTGATTATATCTGAAAATTCACTAAACATTTAAGTATTGAATATTAATTTCGGGAATAATTACGTTAGATATGAGAAAATGAATATTTATTTTAGAAGTTTTAGAACCATTTTAATGAATTTTAATTAAATGAAATTTTGGACGTTTTTGTTTATCA
>JAQIWP010001862.1:0-12989 GCA_034695525.1 Euzetes globulus
TTAATTTATTAGATAAAAATAAAAAATAACACATTTCATAAATATATATATTGTATATTTATATATAATATGTAAAATTTCCAATGTACAGGAACTTTTAAATAAGCTTATCACGGAGTTATTTAGCCGTTTATACATTTGGAACTTTTGTAATTTTTTTTTAAGAAAGTCTAAAAATGAAAGAACAAGAAAACACTGAAAATATTTTGGGGGTATTTTGTTAAAAGTGCTGGTGAGGGTATGTTGAGGGTAAAATGCAGACGGAAATAGAGCCAGAAGCGGCCACTTTCTTCTAAAATAGGCTTATTTCCTGTGTGTTTTAAGCTTAAATTAGCCTAATTAGGCTATAAGGCTATTCTGCAAGTTTAAAGGCTTAATTCTTTAAAATAAAACAAAATGGCAGATTTTTGGCAACCATTTGTAAAATTGTCTGACTTTTGGCCGACATTACTAAAATATTTACCCAAAAATGGTCGGCTCGCCGGAGCCTCGGCGGAGGGTATTTTCAGTTCCCGGGGGGGGGGCAAAATACATACCCCTATTGGCCACCTCTGTAGTAGTCCATCACATCTGCATACAGTCTCTCCTGTAAATAAGACCAAAAGATCTCAAAATGTCGCAATTTTAGACAAATTGTTGAAATTGGGTTCAAAACCTTCGGTACTAATCTGATTTTTAGTATTGAAACTGAAATCGTATTATTTGGGTAATGGAGGTTCAAATTGAGTCAAAACATTAAAATATTTTGAGATGATATTTGTCAATGAATTTCTTAAGGCGTGAAACACATTCACTTAAATAGACCGGAGCTGAGAACGAATTTCTCGACTTAGCTTCAGATTGTTGACAGAAACTTCACAAACCTTAAGACCACCCAAACCATGAAGTTAGTGCTTTCCATCAACTGATCCGACATTTGTTCTCAATATTCTCAATCATATGACTAATTTAAAGACTGATTTAGTGGTATCTCTTTCTTAACATAGAGTTTAATTATATTTTTGGATTGAAATTATGAATTTTTCGCATAAAATTTGGTCATTTCTTATACCAACAATTGTTTAGATGAAGATATCTTCGTTGTTATAGATATTTATAAAAGCACTTTCATATCAGTTCAATGTTGAATTAGTATTGTTCGAGATGCAAATTGAATTCTTAACAATAAAGGGTTAGACAAGTTTACTGCCATTAAAGTCGGCGTTGGTTAGGATGTTATTTAATGATAGATAGTGTTCGGCGATAACCACATATCTTATGCAAAAATATTATTTTCAAATGAAATGTCTAATCCTTTAACAAAGAAAAAATTCTATTTGCTACTTGATTAAATTCTTTAGTTTAGAACCTATAATATAATCGATATTGTATTGAGTATTAGGCAGGGGTCACCAAGTTGATAGACCCTAGAAGGGGGTCTTAGGGTGGGGCCAAACGGACCTTCGGCTAGGGAGGGCCAAATCACAAAATTTTCCGTCTAGGGGAGCCAAGTACGTTCCCCCTTGGTGACCCCTGATATTAGGTAACAAAATTATTGGGGACTTCAATTTGTTTTTCACTAAAAGATTTGAAGCATTTAAGAATCTAAATCGTTTGGGAAGAAACTGAAATTTATTTGATTTTATGCTAATCTACAAAAAAAATAAAATACTTGAAAGAAACAAAAACGACTGCATTATAGTTATAGAGTAATCCATTTAAGAAAAGGGTCAGAATTAGACTGCAATCTGTTTTGTTAAGAATTGTTAATCAGGTGTGACCTTCAAAGATAGAGTTATTTAATATTCTTTGTTTAAAACTGCGTTTAAAGACCTCTCATTCAATTTGCATAGAAATGACTGCTTTTCTTTTATATATGGCTATATATACGGCACACAACAGGTTACCAGTGATAGAAAATATTTCTTTTTTCACTCTTCAAGAGACAGTGGACACTAAGTCTAGACTGGTTTTCAATTGTATTTCAATGTTTGTAAACTATCAAAACAAAGATCAATAGGGTATTCACTCTAAATAACCTGGTCTAGTCTGACCAATTTTAGAATTATAATTTATTTTTCAGTTATCAACTTATCAAAGTGTCAAAAAAGTATCAACCTGGCCAATTAACTAATCTAAATGATTATTGGAAATATTTGTATTGTAATACCTTGGCAACTGAATTTATTTTTCAATAATATTTATAAATGAACTTTATTTGTTTCCGACAATTAAAAAAGCTATTGAAAATAGTAATTATTTTCCGAGAAGCGATCTAATCCAAGTCCAAATGCAATAAGCGGTTACAGTGATTTGTCCTTGTTACAGGGTAACACGATATACCGTAGTATAATAGCCTATTATCACTGTATTCATAGGTATATTAGGTTTATTTGTTCATTTGCTATCAGTTAAAACTTTAAGCCTTAGAAGAATATCTCAACAAGTTTCTTCCTTTGAAAAAGGTACATTTATTTCATTTATTCATTTCATTTATTGAAAAAATAGAATTGTTTATAATGCAAGAAAAATGATAAATGTTTAAATATATTGATCAACTGCCCAATCATATTTCTTTAGCAAAACTTTATGCTAAATAGAAAACACGGTTAAAGTCTCGATTGTATTTCTTTAGTCAAATATCAAATATATGTCCTATCAAAGGATAATTTCAGACAATATTTCATTTAAATGAAACCTAAATAACAATAATTATTTAAATATGATTTATTAGATATAGCCATCACTTTAGATGAATAATTGAATAAATTTATGGAACGGATTTTTAATCAACTAAAGACTTTGATGGATTGATTGAACAAAATAATAAATAGACTTTTGTTGGGTTGTCATCATTACTATTAACAAATTCAATGTTAAAAGTATTCATTTGAATAAAATAAAAAGAGGTTTTTTCAAAAACAGGTGTAAAGTAAATGCTAAACAATACATGCATTTCATTAAATGACAAAAATTCTGTTAAATTCAGACTTAAAATAGTTTATTATTTATTCACTAATTATTTAACTATAAGATAGTCTTAAAAACCCTCAAACTATTAATGGGTTATTTTCATTGAATAACCAAGGGTAAGGTAATGCAAGAGTAGTATGATGATCTTTTTATTAGCTTTTTTCAAGAATAGATCAAAACAACTTCTCGAATATTAATTAATGAGTTTACGGTAAATAACTAGAATCTAATCAAAATGTAAGCCTTCCTTTTGACACTTGTATTTTTCATTTGAAAACCACATAAAAATATAATATAAGTGATAATCATGATGAGTGCCATTTGTTATGATTGTTCCGGTTTGAAGCCTTGGGAATTCCACCATTGAATAGATTTCTACGTTTTAGGTCTACTAAACAGTGCTTTTCAAAGAATTTTTGATAAAATTGTGTGAAAAGTGGGCGAACTATAAATAAGCCATTATAATAATAATAATACCAATACATGGAAATAATTCATTCATTTTTATGCTTTTATTAACTTTGAATTGCAATTCATTGGATTTATTTATGTTAAAAATTTAGTTCAATTTTTTTTTATTGAATTTCTGGTTCAAAACAATGAAGATTTGAAAAGTTTATTAATAATTACGATTTCATTATTGAAGTGAACAAAAAATATGACTGCGTTTGTATTTTATCTGATTGTCTGATAACAATTTGGTGAGTCTGGATCTAAGCTCATATCATTTGGATTAGTAGTGAGAGACAGAGGCAAAAGGAGAGTCCAATAGTTGTTCCATAAACTTGCGTAACATGTGTTTGACGTACGCCAAGTCATTCTCCTCGATAGCAATATTTGGAACATGTTTTGATGGTATCGACTCTACATTCAGTCACAGACCAAACCATTCGTCTCGTGTATGACTTCTCTCAGTATTGGTTAGTCCTCTCACTTCTGAAACATCACAGTTTTGTTTTGGCTCTTTTCCACAGCTTTTAGTTTTATGATAATATTGTCTGTCATTCCTCCGATGCAAATAGTATTTCGCGTTTTCCTGTCTTTCCATTCATTTTATTTTAAAGAACCGAACGTCTCTTTTAGGGAATAGACTATTTGTTGATCAGTTACTGCTGCAGAGCGCCGGCAGATCTATTTCAAGAACCCTCTTTCCCCATCTCAAGAGTTTAGTCTTACTTTTTTTATTATCTGTCCTATAGTTGGAGTCATTAGAGTTGTGTTAAGTACCAATGCGAAGATAAGACTTTGTTATTATACTGCTTTTCATTTAACTAATTTCATCTCAAACCTAATCTCATTTCAATTGAAATGACGAACACTTTTATCATTAATTGAGTGAAAATATTTACCGTTTATATGCTTTCGAATTAATATTGTTCTATACTTTTATATGTGCTTACAATTGACGAATAGTTTAATGAGTTGATAGCCAACAATAATAAAATAATTCATATGACATATCATTCAATACATATTCATTCGATAAGATTCGCTTTTTATTGAATTTTTTGTCTCCTATCTGAGTGTAAAAACTTTTATCTTCATTTAAAACTTGGTTCTAATTCGACTATTGACCGGATTCGTGGCACAGCTACCAAAATGGTAAGTCGACTGATAAGTCATTCACTATTAACAAGCAAATTTTATTCAAATCCTGTGTAAAAAGTTATTTATTTATTTTCTGTCAATTGATTCAATGCCTTGCTTGTTTTTGATACTTAGGACAAAAAGAAGTCTAACGACAACAACAACGAAAACCAGATCGAAAGTCATGAGAAGAAGCCGTTAAAATATCCCCGCTCTATATTTTTCATCATTGGAAATGAATTTTGCGAACGGTTTTCATATTATGGGGCAAAAGGTATGCTTTTCTTTTTATCTGTTTTTGTGGCTCTACTATGTTATCAGAAGGAAGTCCTCGTATTTGCTTTCTCTGATCTTTTTCTTGGAATTTCAAATATTAAGAATTTTCAGAAATATCTGTTTGCGCGAGGCTTTCCTTTTTTCAATTGAATTATTGACCAAATCTCAAAATAGCGAAATCTTTTTACTTTGTTTCTCAAAACACATTAATTTTTTGAGTTTGACATAGAATAAGGAACCGAAGATGTATTAGCATAGAGTCTATGCCATAGACCCACATTTCTAACACCGAATTATCATGTTTCTAATTTTAATTTAGAGCCGTTTAAAAAAATTAATGAAAATCACGAATATTTCAAAAATAATTATAGAATTAATTTCAACATTAAATTGCCATAAAGTTATCCAAGGATTTTAATTAAAAATTCAGTGGTTTATTAAAATATTTTTTAATTGATAATCAAATAATTATAAACCGTTTTGGAAAATTAATTGAGAAATTTGCTACTTTTAGTGCAACACTCGATAACTTCAAGTCAAAATGTTATTAAAATTTAGATAAACCGTCCGGTTAATTATGAAATGCATTTTGCAATTATCTAGTAAATTTATTTTGACCTTTAAGATGATATTTATCGAAGTTAAACAAAAAATAATTTATCTCTAAACAAACTGTTGCTTTATATATCATTTATCCGAAATGGGATCAAATCATTTTAAGAAAAGAATATTTAATTTTTTTAATTTATTACTAAATTTTTAATTCTTTTAACTAACGATCAATAAATTCAATTATATTTTATATTAAAATGAAATATTGGAATAAATAATTGGTTGAATGCAATAAATCTTTGGAATTAGAAATGAACCGAAAAGCGATTGAATAGATTTATTATTTTTTGAAATCTTATCTATCAGAGCGTGAGTTCTCTATGTATAAACTTATGACCATTTCATTGATAATTTCAAAAACAGATTCACTCATTGATATTTTGGAATGAGTTGAAGATTTAGACTCAATAAGAAAATGATTATTAGATTATATGAAATAAACTTTTAAGGTCTTTTAAGTGAGTTTTAAAAGCATTCGATAGTCTGCCTAATAATCTGAAACAGATCTGTTGAACCTTATCCCTATCCCTTACAAACAACACTGTAATAAAAAGTGTTAATGCTTTGCACCAAAACTAAATCGATGTTTCACTGGAAGAAAACTTCTGAATCAATTGCAAATTTAATTAAATTTTTATTCTAAATTCTAGCCATTAATCACTTGTTTTGTTGGTTTCGGTCGAGAGACCAATAAATTGCATTTTAGTGAATATGTTTCTAATCATATTCTAAACACCGTTTAAAACATTGTTTTTTTGTAAGAAAACTGAAATTCAAGGTTAAGTTTCTGTTCGAGCCATAAGACTATTATCTGGTAATTTAGGTCATAAAATGTAAAATAAGTGCTATATAATGAACTTGGTATCAAAAAGTTTTTCAACCGTTTCATAGATTTTTAGTGTTATCAATATTACTGTTATTTTAATAAAATTTAGATTTTTATCAAAACATAGAACAGAATTGTCAGTCTGTGCCGTCCTATTATTCGCAACTTTCTAACACTTGTCAAGTGTCTGATTAGACTCTAATTACTTGAACTAAATTCAAGTCTTTAACAACGATTCAAATAACGTTATGAAGTCCCTCATTCAGTGGCTCATAGTTATCAAGGACCCATAAGGGCTATTTGTAGCTGATTAATTTTCGTTTAGATTTTTACAATGAGGTCAACATACACACATCCATTGATTAACTTGATCAGTGAAAATCTGAATTTCCACCAAAATTTATTAATTTTATAAATGGGATCATTTAAAAAATATTGAAAAGGGGTTATTTTTATAAAAGAGTTTTAAATGGGGTTTATGACAGTTGTCGTCAATTAATGTAATTTATCTCAAATCTAGTCATTTGGTTAAAGTTCACTAACTCTTTGTTGTGCCATAAATTCTCAAATTAGTTTCGGTAAACTTAAAAAAGTTATTGAAATTTTCAAAATCAAAGATTTCTCATTTTTGAATCAAAATCCCCCCCCCTCTCTCTCTCTCTCTCTCTCTCTCTCTCTCTCTCTCTTTCCCGCTCTCCCTCCCTCCCTCATGATATGAAAAATAAACTTGTAAAAAATGAAAATCATTTGATCACTTATTAGCAAAACTTCAATCATTTCCTCAAACCTATAAAAAAATAACACGAAATAACAAAAATTAAATTTTAAAAATATGACAAAATACTGATAGTAATAAACACATCAAAGATATAGATAATGACGAAGTGGTTTCAGAATTTTAATTTATAACATTTTATTATAACAATTAATAATATGAACGTCAAATATTTGCGAAATTCGTGACACAGTCATAATAGTAATAATAGTAATAATTTGTAATTATTATATATTTAATTAGTTCATTCAAACTTCTCTTCATTTCTATTTAATAATTAGATTTTTAGAACAAATTACTCATATTTTTTTTTGTAAAATTGATTTTTGTCTATCATTTTTGGTTTCATTTCTTTATCATTAATTTGATTTGACTTTCATCGAGAAATGTGCACTTTTAGTGCCAGAGTAGCCAAGGTAGTTGGCCTAAAAAATTCAATTAGTAACAGTGAAAAAGTTGTTGAGATACTCATTTCATTCGATGTCATAACTATTTTGATAATCAAATGGTTAAATATGTTGTTTTTCGGCAGCAATTCTGGTTCTCTTCTTCAGAAACGTATTGCTTTATAACGAGAATCAGGCGACAGAGTATTACCATGTATTTGCGATGGCCTGTTATTTTACACCAGTGTTGGGGGCTATTATTGCTGACTCATTGCTGGGAAAATTCAGGTCTAAACACAATTAAATTAAAATTAACGAAATGATGAATAACTGATGCTTTACAACAAACAGAACCATATTTTACATATCGATTCTCTATGCGATCGGAAATATAGTGCTGTCTTATGCGTCGTTTCTCCAGAACGAGTCAGTCCTCATACCATTCAAATCAGACCACTTTTTAATTATTTTTCATCAAATAGAGCGGTCACTTGGATTGGATTAACAGCCATAGCATTAGGCACCGGCGGTATAAAACCCTGGTATGTATGGCTACAGAATATTTACCAAGACTTATTAGCAAGTTTAATTAATTAATTTTGAAAGTGTGTCGGCTTTTGGAGGTGATCAGTTCGGTGAGGGACAGGAAAAGCAGTTACAGAAATTCTTTTCGCTGTTTTATATCTCAATAAACGCGGGAAGTCTTCTGTCAACCTTTATAACCCCAATACTACGCGAAGACGTCCAATGTTTCGGACGTCCCGACTGTTTTCCCCTGGCATTTGGAGTACCGGCCGCTTTAATGGTTGTGGCACTGTGCCTGTTCGTTCTGGGAAAGTTGATTACCAACTATGTAGTGGTTCCTCCAAAGAAAGAAAATATTGTGGTTCAAGTGGCCAAATGTGTTTGTGTAAGTTCACTTCCTATTTAAACTTTTCGTTCAAACATTCATTCATTTCTTGAATAGACTTCACTTTCGAGAAAACTATTCCAGAACGGACCCCGAAGAGACCACTGGCTGGACTACGCCGATGACCAATATGATGTATTTCATTTACAATTAAGATCTAATCACTCAGTTTTGTTGTTTATATCTTAGGCACAAACTATCACTGATATAAAGGCAGTAATGAGGATATTGTTCTTATATCTACCACTTCCTATCTTTTGGGCCCTCTTTGACCAACAGGTCTGAGTTATCTTTCAACTGATAAATTAATCCATAAATTGGTTGATGGAATAGGGCTCCCGATGGACACTACAGGCAACCAAAATGGACGGCAATTTATTTGGCGCCTATCGCTTAAAACCGGATCAGATTCAAGTTGTGAACCCATTGCTTATCATTATATTCATACCGATCTTCGAATACATCGTTTACCCACTTCTGGCAAAAATGAATTTATTGAAGAAGCCGTTGCAACGAATGGTTACGGGCGGTATTCTGGCCGCCATTTCCTTCATTATCTGCGGTTTCTTTCAATTGAAAATTGAAGGCGAACTGCCCACAGCTCTAAATGACAACTCGGTCCATTTGGCCATATTTAACGGATTGCCCTCCAGTATTCAAATAACAGAAAGTTCCGCCCTTTTCTTAAAAAACAAAAATATTGAAAAATATGGTCAAATAGTTGAAGAAAATGTAAAAATCGAGGATCTGAAAGGAATCGACTTTACTATTAAATTGAGCCAGAAAACTTTTAAATGCGAGCCTGGCAGTTACCCCATAAAGCTCAATTCGACTATCAATCAAAAGTCTTCGGTTTTGTTCATTACTGAAAGCATTTGCGACAAGGTAAAGCCAAGGGTTGAAATATTCGATTACTCCAATGTGTTAAAGAAGCCGGAAGAAGGCGGTTCTTATATCGGACTCTACTTCGTTATTAATGACCAAGATCTAAAAAGTTATAATTTTTTATTCGAAAATGAAAAATTTAAAAAAGAAGTACCAGCTGTCAGTCAATATGACACCATTGAATCCGCACCCTTTTCCGTCGGCTTTACGCAATATGAAGAACTAGACGTTCACGTGGGCGGTGACTACAGTATTACTCTTGCTCCACCCGACAATGACACATCAAATGCCCAAGATCTTAAAATAAAGAACGACTTGAAGTTAGACCAAGGAGGCTCTTACATCTTGGTCGTAAACTCATTTAATGTTAGTTTATATTAAAATTTCTTGAATGCATTAAATGATTTTGATCTGTATTTGATAGACTGAAGGCAAAGTCGAGACAAACTTGGTTAAATTAGTTGAACCTAATTCTCTGCCGATGTTGTGGCAAATAGTCCAGTATACGGTCATAACTGCCGGCGAAATCATGTTCTCTATAACTGGTTTGGAATTCTCATATTCACAGGTATGTCTTCTCCAATGCCAAATAAATTCAATCAAATGAGTCTAAAGTGAAACTGATCAAAGATATCAAGGCAACTATCAGTTAGCACTAAGAATTGTAAATTCAATTGATTTATTTCCCGATTGAATAATCAATTGAATATTTATAGAATTTATTATTTGTTGAATTTTCTGAATTTATTTATTCACAGATAAAATCGAAGTAATTATCAAATCAATAATTAAATACAATTTTACCAGATACAATGAAGGGTTTCTTTCCTAAAATAAAGTTTGACTACCAAAAAATTCGAAAAATTTATGAGGCAGTCAAAACTCATTGGGGTTTATGAGCATTTTTCCCATTTTTGGATTTTTAGGGTAAACTTAAAATAATTTCTTTGTGGCGCTTTTAATTTATTGAATTTATATTTTATCCTTTTGAATATTCAACATTGAATTTATTGAATATTCAATTCGCACATCCCTAGTTATCACCACCTTATACAAATTCAAAGCTTTACAGTTTGCATGTCTTACAGTTTTACCCGTATTTATAATACTGTCTGTCAGATGGCGTTAAACAACCAATTTAAAGATTTTTATCCAAGTTTTATAAACTTGGAAAGTCTTGCTGAAACTGAAGTTAATTAAAGAATCTTGTAAAATACAATAAACTAGAAACTATATTTTCACCCCGCTTTGACACTTGCCACAAGTCTGACCTACAAGTAAAAGTTTTCATATACATATTTTTCACTTGCAAAATTTCAAGTAGATCCCACCAACAAATTTCATTTCTGCTTTTCACTAAACATTTTTATATTCGCCTTTAATTAGTCGGCTTAAACTCTTTCAGATTTATGAAAAGTTTCTAAAATTCAGTCATTTTGGACTGGTATCAATTACTAAATTATCACTTTATTTAATAATAAAGTATTTTGTGATCTTAATTAGATTTGAAACCGCCATAAAATGGTACTTGTTTTGTGCTAGGCTTAAATTTTTCAGGGAGTGAGGGGGTTGACTAAATCCTCTTCAACATCCTTGAATATGAACCTCTATCATCATTTTTAAGCCTTTTTTAAACACCAGTTACTTGAAAATAGAAGACATTCTTATTGTTTTGTTGAAATTGTTTTGAAATTCCAAATATAAGCAAATTAGTTGAAATTGCATTGATTCGTGTTAACAAAAATAGTGGTTTCGTTATAACTTTCACTGATGGCCAACAAAATGCATGTTTTAAGTCAATCGTTAGGGTTAAAGGCTTGAGGGCTGAGTAAAAAGGTTTAGCATATTTGGATGCAAACATACGATCTTTTGCAAAAGGTTCTAGATTGCTCTAACTTTAGATTTCAAAAATTTGCTAGGCTACAATTTTTTTTCCAAAAACAACATTTTCTCTAATTGTTCGTGAATAATAGAGGTATCTTATATGCTAGACAAATTTTAGATTACAAAGTAGGTTTTTTTTAATGTTTATAAAAATGCATATTAGAATATTATTCAAAATCCAGGACCTTTTGCAAAAGATTGAATCTTTATTATCATATTATCCATATTTTGGTCAAATTCTTTCACAAACACATTACATTGTAAACGAATAATTAATTAATTGCTGAATAATTGCCCTAATCAAAGAATTTAATCTAGGAATTAGTTCACGCACTTAAGACTCATTGACTCATCAAAAATAGAGAAATAAATGTGAAATTAAACTAAAGATCTATAATTTGAATTTCAGGCGCCACAATCCATGAAGTCTGTTTTGCAGGCGGCCTGGCTCATGACTGTGGCCTTCGGTAATGTCATCGTAATAATAATCGCGGCGGCAAAAATATCTAGACAGGTCAGTCATATTTGCACTATTATTTTGATATTAGGTTGAAATCGGATTACATTTGGCAAACGTTTGGCAAATGTTGATAAAGAATTAGCGATTAAATGGTTTAACAAATAATTCCATTAAAATAGAGAATGAATTTCTTTCTATGCAAGGGGTCCGACACACCCCCACAAACTGAAATATTCGTGACTTTTGTTTCAAATGCAATTCAAATTTTACAAAATAACTCTTTTTTAACGTTAGAGTGGATGAGAACCCCATGGAGTTGAGAACCCCCATTAACCTTACTTTTCTGTTTTCAAATCTTAAAAATATGCAAAATTTCAATGTTTTGACCGCAAATTTTCGTCAAGTTTTCAATAATTCATTTCTGATTCATATTTTCTATTTGTTTGTAAGTGAGCAAGAGCTAAACAGAAATTACAATAATTGCCAAACTATGAATAATTTTTCTGTAAACAGTTTGAAAGTCAGAAATCATTGATAAAAAGGAAATGTTTTGCAGTCCAGTAAAATGTATGGAGTCTTTAGCATAATATGAATTGCTTTGCTTTCTTCTAAGTCTGTGTTTGAATGAATAAAAGAATGGTTTGGAGTTCGCAGACAATAATAAACAGCATTTTATTCTTATAGTTAAATGTTTTTGCCGTCAAAGACGGTATTTATTTGGTTAATGATTTGCATTCACTAAAATCGGTTCCAATTATTTTAGATCAGCATATGTGTAGGTGTGCATAGTGTTGGGTATAGTGCCGACCAGTGTGCAGGCAGTTGATCAGAGGCATGCGGGACAGGACAGACACTAGTGAGGCAGTGCATAGGCATCTGTGGATTTGCAAATAGAGTGAACGCTCACTTAACATTAGAGCTACTAATGATAATTTAGGTCTTTTTCGTTGTGCACTGTTTCTAATGCTCTTCTAATGTTGGCGTTCGTGATGTGCACAGCTCTTAGAGGAGCACACAATTCACTTCAAGGAGTGCTCGCTTTTCCTCTGGCCATGTATTCCCGCCCACAATAGTGGTGTTCGTGTTAAGAACAAGTTTTTAAAAGCAAAAACTCTGCTGAAGAAGCAAAATGAATGTGATTACACCCTCACGGCTATACTCTGAGGTTAATTACATTTCTCCAAAAGAGCCCCTAGCTAAACAACAAAATAGCGAAACTCAAATATAAAAAGTCTGCACTGGCTCTGACAGGTGGAGGAGTGCTGCAATAATAACTCTTATAGCATCTCTGCTCGGTCAAAAAGTCTCTCTCTCTCTCTCTCTCTCTCTCTCTCTCTCTCTCTCTCCCTCCCTCTCTCGCTCTCTCTCTCCCTCTCTCTCTCTCTCCCTCTCTCGACTGATATGGTGTGCTCTGGCAAAACATGATTTGTCTTTGA